>JAGVSQ010013892.1:0-10871 GCA_022683975.1 Rhyacophila evoluta
GACAAACAATTCTCGTGAAAAATAATCTGTCAAGACGTCTTCACATTGCGGATAAACATTCTACTTTCGGAGTGGATATATTCAGACTGTGCAGATCCATATGCTCCACTTCGAGAGCGAACATAGTATAAATATATATATTTGCTATATTATACGATACATATTTTTTCTATACTGTTGACAGTGTCAAATTCGAGTAAGATGTGCTTGATTCTTGTGACTAAATCTTTTACACTTAATGTGTTTAAAAAATCACCTGTATTGTCGTCATTCTGCTTAGTATATAAGTGTTAATATAATTATTACTTCGATAGAATTTTTTCTTATGAAACATGTGCGTATATTAAATAATACACTACTAAATGTATCCATCATCCATCCGCCCCATCCGTACACCCGTTTTTTTATTTGACGTATCTCGGAGCTCTCTGATATTGAGGAAAAGGTCCTACTTTATTCGACTTAAATGACCTGGACGTAATTCACGTAAAACCTATCGTTTATACTTACTCAAGTGTGAGTTATATAAATTATAATGCGTTATATATGGTATTATGAACGCGAATGTATACATTATGGTATTGTTTATTGATTAGTCTAATAAACAAATTTGTATGGTAGTTCTAATTGGCAATAGATTTTTATTGGAATATTTTAATGTTACGTAAAAAAAAACTTTAAATGCCCCTATTCTGTCCTTGTGGTCTAGCTCAGCGTCCATTGTCGAGGTTCCTTGTCGACTCAGTTGTAATACGATGCCATTGCGGTCACAATGCATATTGTATTTGTTTTCATCCCGGAATCTAGTTACATTGTTGTCATTATATTAATTTGTGACACATTTGTGTTTTTTCCATTTGCTTTGTCAAAGCAAATTTACATGCAAATTGAATGTGTAATTCCAGAAAATTGCAATACATGAAATTATAATGTGTTTCAGCGAAATAGCATACGGTCGCAAAACTTCGGAGTATTACTTAATAGGTACGAAATAATATGTGTTCAGCGTTGTTGACAATAATAATAATTAATATAAAAAAATTTGAGCCATTATCTGACAGCCAATTCTTCCGAATAAGAAGACTTTTTGTTTTGTTGAGATCCGTATGCTCCACATTCGTAGAACAGTTAAAATAATCGTTTATTGAAGATTAGATTTAATTCATATCGAAAAGCTAACATCATTAGTCAAATGTATTTTGTGACACCTGGGTTTCCTAAACTTTTTCTCTGATGGATCACTTTGAGGGTCTTTGAATTTTGATGGAGCACCTTGTGTAAATTGAAAGATAGGTAGTGAATTTATTGAAAGTAAAAAATAAAATACTCGTTTCATGTAGTATTTATTTGAATTTTGAATTATAACTCATAACTAGGTCAGTAAGAATTTAGTTTTTTCTAGCATTTAGTATTTAAAAATCGCAAATTATAGTCAAAAAATAAAAAAATATATATAAAGTCTTCAATGCGTTTGTTTTTTCTCAGATAGGCTAAACAAATTCAAAATTTAGCATTTCATACTAAAAACTGCCATGTAACTGCCCTAATCGGAAAAATATTTTTCATAGTTGTCACTGTACAAATCTTCTTGGTGTCGGGTATAATAGTAGAAAGTTGAATTATATATTGGTATCGCGTCAAGCCTGTTCCTACACTTTGTCTCGATTGCAGCATGATAAGAAAATCTTGCTTCACATTAATATGTAGTGGTAAACAGAAGTAAAACAATAATAGATTGTTTTGATAAACTGGTATACTCTTCTGATAAATTTGCCCAGAAATTAGCTAATCTTGATCTCTGATGGTTGAGCCAACATGAATGTCATAAATTATCAGTCAAACTGTAAAAAAAAATCTTTGTTTTTTATATTTTTTGCGAAGCACTTGCTATCTTCCCGTGAAGCCCTAGTTATCCACGGAACACAGTTTGGGAAACCATGTATTACATAAACGAGAGGTTTAGATATACAGTTACAATAGATTAGAACATTTTGTATGCGGTTTTATAAGTCCTCGTTAGATGCTACAATTTGGCTCCAAAATGTAGTAGGACTTTTTATGACGCCCATTTCTATAACTGCTAGCAGCTATTTTAGCATGCTTAGGTATGCTACCCTACTAAGTAAAAACACAGTGTCTTACAAAGGATCCATATGTAGATACAGCATTTTTACTTAGTAAGGCAGTACATTTCGGAATAGAAATTAAATCAATACGTGCTTTATGTCATTAAAAATGTATCTGGACTTTTCTTGAAATATGAAGTTATCATCTGAACCAAATTATGTCACAGTAATTAATATTATACACCAATTTTGTTGTTATTTGTATGGACATCATGGTTCTTTTGATTATTTAATATGCATGTGACAATATGTGAACACGTATCTAGTGGCATTTCGAATTGGTCTACCAAGATGCAAATGGTATTACAGTGTGCGCTCTTATCGGCCGGCATACCCACCAATTATTATTCAAATGGCCCACACGGGACATTCGCCTGTGCGCTCCATGGTCCAATTACAAATTCGCCCGAGGCTAATTTGTGCAGGATGCTGATCTCAAAGAGATTTAGATATTGCAATGTTGTTGCAACTGCTAGTCGCCATTTTGGTCATTACAATAGCAAAATACGAAACAGTCCCGAATTATAATACAACGTGTATGCAAAATTATACCCAGTAAAATTTTATAGTTTGACGTTAACCGACCTTTAAAGCAAAGAGTATGCACAATGGAACGTTTATTTTCATTTTGCAATAAAAAATCAATAGATTTGACTTACCATTTAAGAAGTTTTATAACTCCATCGCTTTGGTGGCTGAGTTTAATTCAACTATCTATGTTCTATAACTGCATAAAAATAACTTGCTTAGATGCAGAGCATGATTTTCTAGTGGTTTGAGCGATTGACTGACATACTTCTTGTAAAGGTTAATCGTCACGTTGAATTGAACTGGAAATAGTGAAAGAAAGATTTGATGTTCAAATCAAAGCCTTAAATTCTCCTAACAAGTTAGAAATGTCATTTAAATAAAATCAGTATTGACAAAATAAATGCTTAATTAATACATGTTCTTGTTATCAACGTAAAAGATATAAAAATATTTAGACATCGAACGCGGTAAACGCGGATATTTCTATGAATCGATAAAATTTAAATGTCTTTGTTCAAGCTTTGACACCATCACCAAAGCTGTAATAGTTACCTTATTATGTCATAGGATATTAAATAGAAAAACTTAAATTTAACGGAATATACTAAGTACATATTGCATTATTATAAGGACTGAGCTTGATATACATCAATTATCGAAACAGTTATATATATATTATAAAAAAAAATATATTTAAATGCGATTATCACTACGGTGCTGAATTATTGATTCGATTGCGTTCACTTACTTGATAAACTTAATATAAAATATGTTAATTGTATTGTGATTTTAATTATATTATTTTTTATTTCAGGTGCCGGAGAGTCGGGGAAGAGTACTATAGTTAAACAAATGAAGTGAGTATTTATTTATAATTTTTTACTTAACTATAGTTTCATAATGTTTTTTTTTTATTTAGCAAATGTTATTTCGTTAGTTTAATATATGTTATAGAATATCAAAATAACTAATTAATTTTAGTTACGTGTATTCTTTTTATTTATTTGAAATTATTTCACCATTGTTTTAAAAATATAAATACGTCGACTCACTGCTTAACTGTCTACGTAAAGTCGCGGAATTCGTGCGGTATCGAAACGCGAACGAGATATTTTCAATGCTCGAATTTGTATATTTGATTAATTCTAACGAAAATACTGGTTTTAATATATACTAATACAAAACTTGGTGAAAAGAAATTTATCGTCGCCTTACAAGTATTGTTGAGTCTTCAGGTGTAATACGGGCTCTGAGAGATGCCGTGGATGCATCGATATGGCCTATCTGTAACGTCTCTCTTGGGAGATCGTCTATCACTCTGCCTGAAAGACAATGAACGATTTTCTTCGCTCGTCTGGCGAGCGGTAAATGACGATTCGCTTCGATATGGCACTCAAGAAATACAAAGACAAAAGAATACCGCGACTCGGTCGTCTTTGTCGGAAAATGTTTACGTATATTTTATTAAAATCCAGCATGTCGGCCACTGACCACCTCATTTATTACGCATGAAGTTATTTTTACATTGTGAGTGCTATTTTTAAAATTAAGTCTTTCATTATCGAAGTAAATTAACCAGATTCCTAACATAACTTATTTGTGTGCTAAAGTTTTAGTTTTATACTACGATACGACGTCTTAATCGAAGGAATAGATTGCGCCTGCGCACATTGCTCAAACGACTAGGTTTTCATTAAATTTGACTTGAGTAAATATTTTTTGTTTTCTGTCATATCCGCTCTCTAAGTGGAACATATAAACACGTGAGGCACAACCAAAAATCTGTCAGATAAAGAGTACTTTTGCATTCTTCCAGGCCATGCTAGTATATTATTGCTCCACCGAATACATTCCGTACTTAGCGGTTTTCCTAAATGCTCCATGGATAGGCTTGGGGAATACGCGGGTCACCTTGAAACTCTTAAAGTCTTCGACAGGTGCAGAGTTCTATATTTTAAAAGGTATGTAATGTCCGTTACGAAGGTGGAGTATATGGATCTTCGCTATGTGAAGAAATGTATTATCAGTCCATTGCAAACCCAAGCACCCACGTCACAGAAATATACCAAATAAAAAGCTGGCATGTATGTATAAAAGATGATAGCTATTCGAGAAATGGTTAATATTTTTTAGGCTAATCAAAAATCATTTTGGCAACGGAAGAGTCGAGTTGAATTTAAAATTTTTATATATAAAATATTATCCATAATGTATCATTGTTGAGTAGAGAGTTCAAAGTTGAAATTATTTTCTAACTGATCTAACAACCATAGCACGCGACGTCAAACCAAAAAAGCACAGATATACAATAGCATTATCCTATGAGTAACGTAATATACAGTATTAATCGATTTTATTTTTATTGTTCAAGTTTGAGGTTATTCACACTTTTCTTTCTTTTGAAAGTAGTTCAATGCGGTAAGAAACACCCCATTAATTAATTTAAATTATTATTCAACACTGTATTCTTTAAGGCTTTTATTTGTGAATTAGTCTACTATTTCATATGAATACATTAAATGTTCCCTAATACGAGCTTGTGTAATTAAGCTCATAGAAGTGGCATTAAAAGCTCTGATGAAATTTGAAAATGGAATGCTACAATTTTTAATTACTTAACAAGTTTTTCAAAATCCTTTTCCCAGTTTTCTCATTATACAACGATTCTCCAAAAATTGCCAAATGTTTAATTATTTATATGTTAGCAAGATAATGCCTGAAAAAAATATTTTTTCACTCCTTTAAAACTGATAACCAATGGAAGATTAAAACATTTTTTTTAGCAATAAAATCGAAATTTCTTCCCACAAAGGATACGATACAAGAAAATGACGCCAAATTTTAATGTAGTTTTAGTAAGTAAAGTCGCTACAATTGATAATTTTTTTTACTAAAGCATTAGGTTTATTCAGCATTCATTTAGTCTATTTTATAAAACAGAAAATACATGTGTGTGTTTGTCTGTCACAAAAACTCTTCTCAAACGGTGAACAGTAGCGACGTGAAATTTTCACATGTTATTTTGGCTGCCATGTCTAGTTCAACTGTTTAACTTTTAACATAACCACCAATGATCCACTCTCTACAGAATACTAAAAATATTTTATACATCCACAAGTAATATATATTAACACCAAAAATTTTAACGAGTGATTTAAATGATATTGGGCATTCAAATTCCACAAAGGCACTGGATTCCGTAATATTAATGAATTATGCAACTAACTATGTTCAATAAACTCTTCTAGCCATTACTTTCTCCGTTTTTTTAATAATAAAAATAACTACGTGAGAAAGTTAGTCGTATAATCATGTGTATCCGATTTTCATACATTATATTGATAGAATACAAATTAGAGTAATAATTGAGGATGAGTTTGAATTTATTTTAGACAAGCCGGGATATAAAGCCAGATTATTTAAGATATTTACGTATCCATAAAAACTAACGCCAAAAAAATAGGGATTTATTTAACCTTGTAGGAAATTATGTATGAACATTTTATAATGCAGCTAATTTGTAAGTCAACACGTGTATTGGTTAGTATGCCTACTGAATTCCATGTACCACCATCCTATTCTGGCTTATCTGACAATAAAGCCTCGATTTTGGAAGTGGTCCAAGTTTAATGTAAACATTGTTTATGAGATTCGGTTTCTGACGACCTTGAGAATCAGCTTCAAGGACGCAGGCTACACTGGCCTTCATATTATACAGCCTCAAAAAGCACATCAACAATAATTATTCTCAGCAAATTGCGTCCATTTTTCAATTCGCGTCATATCATTTGATACTTTTGTGATCATTCTCCATTTTGACTTGTCCTTTTTACGTGCAATTGATTCTCTCTAAGAATATTTCAAGGACCTTATTTAGAAAAATAAATAATTCACCAAAAAATGAAGTCACATAATTTTAACGAATTTTGAAAAAAAAATACCAAATTACTCCTTTTGATGCCAATGATAGATGTATCCAAAAATATACTTAGAACTGAGTGCGAGCTTACATATAAATATGTGACTTCCACATAAATACATAACCTTGCATTGACTTAAAATAAGTCCCCACTAGTACTTATCAAGTACTGTAAAAATATAAAGATAAGAAAGCGACGTATTTAGGCTAAAGTCAGTTGAACCGATTTATTCTTCAAGTCGCGGTTTACTGTAACAAAAGCCACGATGCTGGATCCCAAGCGTCCTGTTGGAAATGTATGTTTAAAATGAAACTTATGTAAAATCTGCCATATAAACTATTGCAATCAAAACATTATATTATGTATCAAAGTCAAATACTAAAACATGTGTGCAAAAAAATAAAATACAACAACGGTGGAAATAGAAGAGACGACATCTCAGGGCATTCATCTTTCAAATATCCAGCCGCAATAAATGCGTCTTCTCTCCCCTTCTGAGATTTAATGACATCATTCAAATCGGTGCTTCCAATACACATATACCAATGTAATCCGATACAAACGCGCATGCCGATCCTAGATTTAATACAAAATAATTAATTAACGTTTTTATTTTGCAATGACATCGTTGAAATCGTGGTTATTATAAAGAGTACGTATGAAGGCCTTGCAATCATCATATTTGGAGATATAAAATATAAGTATTGGTCTCTCAGTATCCATCAAAGGAAAGTAAAAAAATAATCGGCAAATGCGTCTTCATTCTGTAAAACAATCAAAGTACCCTATTATATATTCGTCATGTTAATAATTGTAATATTATTCTATTGCTTACTGTGTTTTACTTTGTATTTTAATAGTGGCTTGCAATATATAATCAATACGGTGCAACCACGGTCGAAA
Source organism: Rhyacophila evoluta (assembly GCA_022683975.1). Classification (NCBI taxonomy): domain Eukaryota; kingdom Metazoa; phylum Arthropoda; class Insecta; order Trichoptera; family Rhyacophilidae; genus Rhyacophila; species Rhyacophila evoluta. The sequence continues at coordinate 7,481 of JAGVSQ010013892.1, forward strand.
AAAAATCGTAAAACGTTTTTTTTAGGAGGGCAAATAGCGATTTCGAATATACCCAAAAGTGTTGTTCGATATTCTTCAGATCCATTGGGAAATACAACCGAAAAGTTCAAAATCCACTTTGATACCAAAACTTGGTAATGTATTATTGGGCGTGGGCGGTGGCATTTCACCCGCCGTGGATTTATTGTCCTGTGTGGGTGAATTGAAAGCGTCTGAAATCGTTTGAATTTTCAAACAGAAGAAATGAATCGATGCTACGTTTTAAAATATATCACTGTTGTCATAACTCGACAATATTATATTATAATAGATCCGAATACTTTGTTTTCAATACCTACAAAATTTATTCAAAGTAAAGTTAAATTTAAATGCGTTGTATCAAGATTAACTCTGATACAGATAACAAAAAATAAATACTTGAATTCACTACTTTATACTTGGCTCAACGACATATTACGTATGCCTCAAATCTTAAACTGACCTGCCTATTCTTCAAACTGATCGGTTTTCGGCGTCCACGAATGTAATCAGCAGTGCTGAGTGCAGGTTATTTATGACCAGGCAAACGCAAGAGTACAGGCGGGCGACAGGGATTCAAGGAGGCGGAATATGGTGACCATATGCTCCACTGTGCATAAATAATAAGAAGACTTGCATATATCCGATTCCAATTTACGGTATGCAGATAGAAATATCATACATTTCACTTGTATATTTCAGTAAACATTACATACAGATGAACTACATATATAAAAATTTACGAAAAAACGGTTACATATCAATTAAATACGTATATCGAAAGAAATCATTACTTTATTTTATTTAATTTATTTTACACGTGTTGTAATACTGCAAATTATAAGTTATATATATGAATATATTTTCAACAGGACATAAATATGATTATAACAAAGATATTAAAAACATTATCTATCAGTTTCCCTAATTTTGCCTTTGTTGAATGCATTAAATACAATAACATACATAAATGCATTATACAATATCTCTTCATACATACATAAATCTAAATATATAATTTTGATATTATAAAATTACTCAATTGCTAAGAACAAAATAATATGACGTAAATAAGGGATAAACTTTGACTGATAATCATTATTACCGCAAAATTTATCCAATGTGTCTATTATTATAATAACTAATTAATAAACTGTATGAAATTACTGTCACATAATAAAACGAGGGAGTGGACTTCAAAGTACGGTATGTGTATACTTATTTCATAATTGCGTGTTACATTTTTCGCTGGTAATGGTTTAATCAGACCTACTTAGATAAAACGATGTGTCGTTTGACTCGTTTCGCATATTTTATTTATTCTGTATGTTAAATACTTATGAACAGTATAATGTTATCTATTAGGGACGTCGATAGCTGAGTTGGCAAGCGTGTGCTTATGAATAACTCGGTTCTGAAAGTTACGGATTTGAGTTAAGTAGTTTGAGTTTATTCTGTAAATTTTGCGGCGTGTGGTATGATCGATATGTACAAAATAGATTTTATCGCTAATTTTATCATTCTTTTAGAGTCTGAGCTGTGACTATTGCAGGACTATCAGAGGTTATATTTTTAGGAAAGAATGTACCCTGGGAGTATATATCTTTTCCAGTGGCGGTATATAAAAGTACTAATGGCACGTCTTTTGGCTTCATCAATTTTCCGATTGCGCCGAATGTTTCTACGTTATTATTATCATTATATCGCCGCGAGGGTAGGCGGCTGGCTGCGGAGCCTCACGAGTTTCCCCGACCGCCCTTCGTGAGTTTCCGCCCCGGCCGGCGCGCGAAGTTTGCGACTCGGTCGCTATTGATCGCCCCCCTTCGCCCTCGCATTGCCCCCCGACGGTTTGCTACCGCCCTTGCCGGAAAAAATGACGGGACTTGTAGCTGGCTCGTTCGCCACAAGTATTGCGTACATCTTTTGTTGATACTCATATTCTGACACTTGTAATTTACGATAAATTACCTTCAAGTACCAACTCGACGCCCCTAACATTCTTGGCTTTGCAGTACTGCCGCCCATCAAATAGCTTTCCGCCCTTTAAAAAAACCGCCCGCTAAATTGAAAACGACTTGTAGCTAGGTTGTTTTGTCACATCCGTAGCTTTCTTTGATGCAGAATTAGGCTAAATAGCAAATAGCAATTCTTTTAATTTAGAGCAGCATTTCTAACAATTAATCATTTTTTTATGTTTAATTAAATACATTATATCATCTGTTTAGTATAAATTCGATGTAACTACACGTTATATATTTTCAGGAATCAAAGATAAACACTTTTTAGTTATGTGAGGCTTGTATATTTTACATTAAAAAAAAACCTTTTTTAGTTAAGTCGCCAATTATAGATTTTTCGACACGCTAATAAAATAAAATCTAATATGATAGTCACAAAAATCATCAATAAAACAAACATCAATGATTTTCTTGCGAACTTATTTTAAATTGGTATACTGAATACTATCCATCAATTTTTGCTCTACACAGTGTAAAGATGTTTACTCCAGAAATTACTGATTTAAAAAAAAAATGCTCGTGAACAATCGCTCAACCTGTTGGCCACACAGTTCTGCATATTTGAATTTTTAAAAGTCTGGCAGTTGTGGGTATCGAACCCGCAATCTCCGAATCCGAAGCTCGTGTGCTTATCTCTCTGTTGCGAATGAAACTATGAATGGTATCTTTATGTCGACTTGCAATTTTTTTAGAGCACACTCAAAGATTTATAAAAACGGTTGATAATTAATCCTTGTCTATTAACATATGTAATATTGAGGTTTAAATACTCTGTATACGAGTAGAAATGGAAATAAATTAAATACTTTAGTATGTTTAGAGTAAATTTTAAATTAATTTCTGTGCGGAACATTTTTGGATAATCAGATGCTTTGGGTGATAAATTAAAACACACCCTTGTCATTTTCAAGGGATGATAAGTTAAAAATAAAGCCTTTAGCTGCTTTAAACTGCGTAACGCATTATGCAGGAAACGACGTGTGTGTAGGTGTAACTGAGAAGGAGTATTTAAGCTCGTCGGAATTACCCCCACGATCCCCGGGGGATGGGTATCTCTTTTTATGGGAATACACGTCACTCGATCGCTCACCACACCTCATTGAATCATGTGCCTTATGAAATTTAAAAAAACAGATAAAACTTTGTATAACTCTTTCGTATCATCGACTCGTTTTCATTTTATCGATCTAGCTTAATCTTGTTATTCCTAAACGTCACCAGAATATCCCTTAGCATTTTTAAGCTAATCGAATAGGGAATAGATATAAAATTGGAGACGATTATAAATACGAAAATAAGTGGTTCAGAAAAAATTTCTGAGACTTCTGTACTTGCGGGGGTGTATGGATACTATC
>JAGVSQ010013893.1:0-10871 GCA_022683975.1 Rhyacophila evoluta
GTCCTTGGAAATGGTCGCAAATGTGGTGGACCATATTTTTTTCAAACTTAAAAGTTAAATTTAGACACTACTTAAGCATTTGCAGCCCTTTTCGATTGAATGTGTATTAAGTTGAATAAGGTTACGTTCTTTTATCTCTCCACGGTCAATATGTATATTTTTCATTCTCATACTGTTTATAATTTTTGATTATATTATCCGAATTTTTGATTATCCGTACTTCAACTAGTACGGTGGTTGTTTCCACTGTACTTGTTTCTAATAAACGGACTGAGCGATTGGCTGTGACTTGTAAAATCACATCACATCAAGATAACTCTATATATTGTGTATATGAGTCATATGCTCTTTATGTCTTGGAATAGATATAATAACAAAAATAATGTTTTTAATCAATTTTCCAAAACAATTCTTGTAAATAAAATATATAGAAGAATACAATTATAAAAAACTATTTGATTATTTTAGTTTGTTAAGACAACGATGATTTTATTCTAATGTAGTAATAAAATTCTTATCGGAATAAATACTCACAAAGAATTTATAAAAATAATTTATAATATTTAAGTAAATAATAATATCAATATGATGTTTCTGCGTAAAAATAAATAAAGTATATCATAACAGAGTCAACTGTTGTAATTATTATCAATGTATAATATTTTTAACAAGGAAGAGATATGTTTCTTAGTAATTAGATCTGTGAAAATTAATGAACAGACACAGATATTAGTCAACCGTGTTGATATATTTTTATCAAATGTGATGTGTGCTATTGCGCGTGCTCCGTTCAACCTTGTCAATGATAAAACGGAAAATCTATATACACTGTCATAATAAAGTGTTTGTCTACATAGATAATTTTTTACCGTATCTGCTCCAAAAGTGGAGCATAATATATAAATCTACCCAATGTAAAGATAATTTTTGTTGTCAATTGATCAGATATCCAGTCTTGAATTTTTGGTTTTTATTTTAAAATCCAGTAGTCATGGAAAATGAATTCGCAATCTCAGGCTTCAAACTTCTACACTATTGGAAAGACAACACTTCGTGAATATAATATCCAGCTTTTACTGTATTTTAAAACTTTAAGGACTGATTGAAGCGTTTTTAAATATTTAAATAAAAGCGATTACTGACTATCTAACTTTCCAGCTAACTGGAAGAAAATAAATGGAAGAAGGGAAAAAATGGTGACCATAAAATATTAAATATATTGTCTTAGCTTTTAAACGGGTAAATGATATGTATTCTAATCCCGCAGCTGTATAACTAATATTCAAAAGTGGGGTAATTGATCTTTAATAAGCTTAGGGGTTATTATTTGATTACATCAAATCAATCAATATGTAAGTTTTGATAATGAGAAGATTCGTATGCTTTATTTTCATGGCAAATATGTACACACGTATTTGGGATAATTTTAGTTCAGGACAGTTTCTTTATTGAATTTGCAATTTCTGTGCTAAAAACTACAGTCATGTACCTCAAGCGTCCAGTTAAAATGTATGTTTTCAATTAAAATTATGCAAAATTTACTAAATTTGTTGTTATTTAAAATGAATGTTATCGTATAATGTATTACAAGTCAAATAATATACTATAAGTGCAATGCAATTAAAAATAAGTGCGGAAACAGAAAGGTGACATTCCAACGCAGATACCGTTTATACAATAAGTCATCGTGAAAAGCCACTCAGAATGTTCCGTCACTTACTATATTGAAACTTAAATAAATGAGTGATTGACGCTGCTCAATACACAAACCAATGTCATCCATTATATATATACGCACATTTTGGTTCTAGATTTAATAAAAGATAATCATTATTGTGAATATTGATCTATGTTTTTATTTTGTAATGTATTTATATAAGTTTTTATGAGAAATACATGAAAGATAAAGATCTTGCAATCAGTATATAAAGAGAAATAAATAAAATATAAATGGTGGTCACTCACTATCTAATCACTATTAAGTGGATTAAATTGACGACTTCAATATATGTACTCGTACGCGCGAAGGATCTCTTATGAACTCAATTAACCCAATTTAGTAATTATTCAATTGTATAGAAACGTGTAAACTCTCACATATGTTAAACTACGTCATAATAACATTGTAATGATGGCCATACAGTAAGTGGACTGAGGATTAAGAAAGGCCAAAAATTATATAGTCTGCGTCATCAGTTGTCTACTGTCAGTTTGATTGATGAAGTCATGTTAAATGCCATGCTCCCCTCGTATGCCACTTCAATCCTAATCATCGCCTCGGATTGACAGTCCCGAACTGCAGGCGAACTTTAGGTGTATGGGCATTATAAGAATAGATAACAGGTCATAATTTATGACTATTAGCCGTGCAAGGATAGGTTATTAGCTTAAATTTAGGGTAAATAATCCAAATATATGTGAATACCAAACCGTCTTATTAATTCTAGGAAACATTCGAAATGTTATTGGTTTATTAAGTATTAGATATAGGCTTTCGAGTATTGGAGATATTATATTTTTCATTTATACTGCATAAGCTGATTGAAATGTTTTTAATTAATCAGTATGTATTTTTTATACCATTTCCGTTCCGATAGTGGAGTATAAAAACTTTGAAAGCTTAGAGATGACCACTCCATAAATGGAGTATGTAGATTGTTGCATTATAAAGATATGTACAATGTTGTCAGATTTTTTTTCACGAAAATTTATTGTTGGCCAATTGTTTAACCCATTGGGTGCTTAGTCGTCTATTTTAGAATTAAGATACGTCTCTCCAGTAGCTGAGTTACATATTCAAGGTTCGATTCCCCCATTTACTGGACTTAAAAAATTAAAGATGCAGAGCATGATTCCCGATTGTATAATATAAATCTCGTGTTTTTGTCGATAGGATTTATAAATCGTCCATTTATGTATAGCTTGAAGATGCCGTTAGACAAAGCTTAATATTCAAACGATGAGAAATATTATGAAGGTAAACATTTTTTTTGAAAATTTGTTTTGATGGTACATTTATGGCCATGTTAATTTGTTTCACTTTTTTGACTAAACTAACTAAAATGCAGTGCTAGATTCCTATTGGGTTGAGCAATTATCTGAAAATCAATTCTTGTGAAAAACAATCTATTGAAAATTGTCTTCAGATTGCAGAGATCCATACACTACACTTTCGGACGGAACATCTTCACGCTGTGTAGATCCATATGTTCCACTAACGAAGCAGATATCGTTTAAAAATATAAAATATATTTGTTAAAATAACTAATAATATAATTAATATCAATCCTACTATAAGAGCAGACATGGCTTAAAAATATATTTATCAAAATAACGTATGATGTAATTAATGTTGTCAATCTATTTAATATTTTAATCAGATAAAACATGTTTAATTGATGATTTGTTTTATTTTATATTTACTAAACCAATATGTTTATTTATTGTATTCATTTGTGTTGACATTAATTAGTTATCGCTATGTACGGTCAACTGATACTATCTATCAAGGTAATGCAACTAATTGTACATATTGATGACGTATTATCTATAAAATATTTATCTAGACACGTCATGTTGTGTTTACATGCCACCATTAATTAGTTATCAAATGGAATCAAATAAAATCAACTGATAGTCTATAAAAATCATTAAAACGTTACTGTCTATGATGATAGTATTATTACTTAACTCATGTCAGAGATCATCAATTAGTTTATAATCATATATGTATTTTGAGTCCTTGACAAGTGAAATAAACCTACTGAGATTTTAACGATTAGTTCAACGCGTTATGATATTCTGAATAGTTTGAGATGACCTAAGTTAATACTGAGAGATGTCGAAATCGAACTCGCATTCTCCGGATTGCTAGTTGCGCACGCTAACTTCTACGTTACTTCTTAAAAGTGCAGAACCAAGTGCCCATTGCGTTGATCGATATTGTCTGGGCAAGAAATTCTCGTGAAAAATAATCTATTAAAACATGTCTTCACATTGAATAGATCCATATACTCCACTTTCGCAGTAAATATTTGGATATCTTCCCACTTCATAAATCCATATGGTTTACTTTGGAGGCGAACACGGTTTTAAAAATATAAAAATATTTTCTTCTTAAATAAAAATTTGGAACAAGCTGGTCGTTTTATAATTATACGTACATAATAATGTCTTTCCGGTAGCGTAGTTGGCAGCGTACACGCCTAGCAATCAGTGGAATGTAGGTTCGATTCCCCATCTGTTGGATTTTAAAAATCCAAAAATTCAAGACTGGATTGGACATTGTGTTGGACAATTGTCTGACAAACAATTTTCGTGAAAAGTAATCTGTCAAGACGTATTCACATTGCGGAGAGACATATACTCTAATTTTGGAGTGAATATCTTCACACTACAGAGATCCATATGGGCCACCTTAGGAACGAACATGGTAGAGAAAAAAAATATAATTCATAATTTTCACAAAGATAACATGCCAGTCCTAGAATGTAAGTAATGATTTTGAGTAAAATATTGTAATAGATATTAACACTGATTAAAATAATTCACCAAGTTATGACAAAAAAAAATAGGATTATTTAAATTGAAAGAAATTATTGAAGATAATATTATAAGAATTTAGAAGGTGTGGCATTTTATGAGAATATAAATTGGCTAATTTGGAGGTTACATTGAATGACCTGTATGAAAAGTAAATTAAGTGAAGAAAAAAAACTTTAAGTACATCTAACTGCATGTCTAAATAAAAATAAGTTTTTATATAACCGATAAAATTAAAATTAAGATTTCAGTTTTGAACCGGTTAATTGACCGAAAAGGTGCAACTGAATAAATTTATATATAATAATTAATTTATTTATAATATCTATTATATGATAGTTATTTAAGCTTATTTCGACAAAAGTATATACATACATCCGCGCCATAATCAGAGTGTAAGCTAACGTAATAAACGATATTATTTTTTTTATTATAATCAAAGTAAAAAATATGGTAATTTTTATACTAACGCAGCAGTTGTGGGATTAGAATCTTTAATATATTACTCCAAAATGCAAACGCACACCTCTCGGTTATCGGATAAACTATTGAGTATTGATATAGTTAATATTATTACCAAATTGAACACTACTATACTACATATCAACTAGAGATAAATACTAGATAATAATTGTATAATATACAAAGGTAATACAATAGTTAGTACAATATAAATGATACTTAATAACACATACTGTTTGTTAGTAAACGTTTTCATATCTAATTCCGTTCACATTAATAAGGTAATTGTTATTGATAAAGCTATTATTATGCGGTTTTCCTCAAGGCAAATTATTCTTCTTATTCCGGTTTTATTTACATCATCAGACACTTGCTATCATAGGAAATTTTAAAAATAAGGATAGCATTCTATTACATTTTTGTATTGAATTGGTTTTCCCATACCCTTCACGAACGAGAAACAATTTTACATGGGTTTTTTTGCTGTGATTTCATTTGACGATATATTCCATGCAATCTGATGTATATATAACAAATTGTTGATTATAAGTATTGAGTGTTTTTATAAATATGAATAAATTATTACAATACTCATAAGTAATATATTTATAATAATGACTGAAAGGTAGTTCTTTGAAAACTGCATTCCTCGATATGTTATATTTATAGTTTTATTAATACTATAGACTTAACATTTTTTAAAACATCCAATATATGAGGATGATTGTCATCGATGAGAAATATATATAATATTAAAACAACATAATTTTATATTTTTACTATAAACTAGCTCAACTTGGCCTCGTGTTGCTGTGGCCCAGCCTGGTTAATTGGAAAATAAAAGAAACGGCTAGCTGTACCCAGCCACGCGTTGCTGTGTCTCAGTATTGATAAAGATAATGGTTTTTAACTATCATAGGTGTAAAATCTATGATATAATAGCTATACAAAAACACGCGCGTATTTAAATACAACATTGTGTCAAAATTTAAAAGCAATCGGTCAAGAACTTTCGGAGATTAAAGATTTTGAACAAACAAACATTTACATTTTTATTTATATAGATAGATAATACGAATAAGCAAACATGAATGTTCTTTATATTAAATAATACTATTTTTAAATTAAATTAATACTACAATATACAAGGCTTATTTGATATATTATTATCGGCAATGTGAAGACACTTATGGTATGTAAAATGCGGAAATCCGTTGTTTGTTCTTCAATATTATAATATAGTATATTTATATCTATTATATTTGTGTAAATATGTTATGGATATAGTTGATAAAATAAATCGTGGAGAGAAATGAGTGCATTACTAGATGAAGGTCTCTTTTAATTGCTTCTATTCTACCTAGTACATTGCGCTATCATAATATATCTTACATACTAAATTAATATATATTCCAACATACTGTGCTTCTCAAATAATACCGTGTGACTAGATTCTTAATGACAATTTTACCATAGAAAAATTGAATAAAGGAAAGTGTGTTTATAATAAAAAGAGTTTTTTCATATTTTTCTACAAAATGTTATATTCAATACCATTATTGTTTAATTTTACAATTAGAACATTATAGAAATTCACATAATAAAATACAAATCTCAACATTATTTTACATTATATCCATGTACCAATATAAGTCATCCATTTGGTGATGTCATATACTTCAACTTTTAACACACGGCTCTAGACAGTAGTATGGTTAGTTACTAATTTGGCCGATGGACAATTTATATTGGTGCATATTACAATATGAATTTGAAATTAATTATGATTTATCAGACAGCTTCAGTAATTTTACAATCGACTCCGTATATTTGAGTAACGGATATTTTAAAAACTGACGATACCGGAAGATGGATTGTTAAATTACAAAAAATTATTCACACAAAGGATTACAAATTTCCAAAAATCTTTAGTAATATTGAATAAATTACTACAGAAACGTCAGTTTACATTATAAAATATTCGACTTTCCTATGACTATATTACAACTAAACAAATGATATTTTCCACTGGTGTTGTGATACGATATTGTTAATATTTTATAGTAACTATTTTTCAGACTGTATGATGAGTTGTTTTGAACGTTGGAGAAGAGTATGCACATTGTCAGTCGATGCTTTATTTGTTCACCCAGAGTTAATGACATCAACACACCAACCACTTATTTTTTAACACAGTTATTTATATCACACAAAATAAACTGTGAACAATTAATTAACTCATTCACACCAATATAAATAAAAATCTTGAGTATTTAGGTCACATTTTCAAGTATTGTACTGAATGTCAACAGTATGAGTATTCCATATATGGCAAACCAGAAATACAAAGATGAACTTGATCCACGTTAAACATGTCCCAACTATAAGTTCCTTGGTCTAAAGTATCGACATCTTTTTTTGCACTACTTCTCGATTTGACCATAGATTGACCAACTTTAAAAAATCGGCTCAGGTGATAGAAGACGAAATCTGCGATAAAACCCATTTTAATAATTTATTATTTTTATAAATGTGACACAAAATTATTTTTTACAAAGAAAAATACTTGTTTTTTTAAGCGAATACAGTGCAATATATAATTATCTATGCAGGTGTTTTCGTTCAAGACGACAGTGCAAGACTAAGCGATGGCTCTGCTTATTAAATTTGAATTATCATGTCACTCACTCCAGCTGTTTTTTATATTGAAGTGATAACTGCAGAATCGGATTAAGTTTATACTACATAACTGATAGTACGAGATAAATAATAATATTATTCTTTGTAATGTATCATATTTTTAGACTTATATTTATTTATATTATTAAATAAATAAAAATAATGTCGGCATGATAATTTGAAATAAATTAAGATTTCCCAGAACGGTTTTTTTTCATTAAGTATTTACTTATCTTTATTATTTAGATGTCCTTCAGAATACTATCAAGTGTAAAACTCATTTTTGGTTATCATATATTTATTTTTGTTTGTTATATCTATTATATTTTGACAGGTTTTAATTTTGAATTTTGTGTTTGCCATTTATGTAACATCTTTTTTCAAAACGTTTACTCCGATAGTGGAAGATATGAAGAAATAAAATTATAAAATGCTACACATTAATAAGTAAAGAGTTTTGTAACTTAAGTCATTTTTTAGCCATAACTTATTTTAATTATCCTTGTCATCGCTGTTTGGAAACTCACTCATTTTTAGTTAGCCATTTTTGGGGATGAAGTTGCACGAAGAATACATCTAAAAATATTTCTTGAACACTTTGAGAACTCAATGAAAAATTTAACAAATTCGATCAAACCAAATAACTCGTGTCTCGAAAATATGACCAGCAAACCGGTTCTCCACGGTAGCCGAGAGATAAGCGTACGTGCTTTGGATTCTGAGACTACGGGTTTGATTGGCACAGTTGTTGAATTTTTATGATGGAAGACTAGATGTCCAAAGTGCTATGAAAAAAAATACAATAAATTCTCATGAAAAAGTGTTGGCAATGCGGAAGGTCCATATACTTCCTTTTGGGAGTGTTCATCTTGACACAGTTGAGATCCATATCCTTCACTTTCGGAGCGAATAAGGTATTAAAAAAATCTTGGACAATACTGGCGTAGAACAAAGGCATTACCAATCCAGCTCTCGGCCATGCTCAGTATCTGGTCTGGCATTATTAATTTTTAATTAAATTGTGTGGAAGACGTAAAAAAAGGAGAAACTATAAATTCTGAAGAGAAATACAAATTTTGACGACATGAGATCTAAAAATCTTAAGACTTGGATGGAAGTGAGACTGTATGTTGGTATGATGAGCTAGCTAGGCCTTGGGACTTAGTGAGAGTAGAGTCAGTGTGGTCCTTAGGCTAAAAAATTTGGGGACCTCTGCTTAGAATATTATTTATGGAGCATTGCCAAAGTCAATTTGAGGTCGGAATGCATTGGCTACAATGCCCACAATACTACGCATGGTTGAGGTCACCATGAATACAATCAGTGGCGGACAAAAACTGCATGGTACCTGGGGTGAGGTTTTTATTTAACAATCCCCCGATCCATATGCTTATTTTGAAATCACAAAAGTAAAAACGTCGCAGATACAATTTATATTATTTCGTGAAAACACAAAGGTAAAAAGCAATGCTTGGAAAATGTTTTAGACTTAAAAGTTTACGAGTTTGTACTATGTTTCTCTTTGTATTTTTTAAAAATAATGAAACTGAAAATAAAAATGATTTCATATCTGTCTGCTGAATATTTTTAGTGATTTTTTTGAATAATTATTAAGTTGACCATAGATTTATTTACACCCAAAGACCGAGCGGCGAGCTTGCATGTTTTGGCAACAGAGTCTAAAGGATTTTAAAAAATACGAGTATATGTAAGACTGGGCGCCAAATGGGCGAAGAAACTAGCTGACAACCAAATTCCATGTCTTTTTTATTAAAATTTTATTTGATCAATTATTTGGCTTCTACAGTTTTTAATAATAATTTGATTCCATCCTTTCTTCCGGCTGCACTCGTTAGACTAATTTTCACTCCACAAATAGAATGTAGAATTAAAGTATATTGGCGAGCCTCTTTAATTATATTTGTACATTTTTGTGCACATACAAGTTTTTCTTAGGTTGGGATTTTCAGTAGCAATACAGAAGTCGGGACAGTCCCGCCCAAATAAAGACGTGTGGCAACCCTGCATCCGGGAAAAGCGGATTCGATTCCCACATCTCTTGGATTGTGGAAGTCCATATGCTTTTGCAAAAAATATGGTCATACATATATGTACTCTCGATTGTGCTGGTGCAGACTATCCAGCTTGAAGATTATCTGTACCAGTTGAATTAATATTTATTGTAAATTGGATTTTTTAACGATTCAAAAATACTTTTATTCACCCTTAAGTATGTAAATTTATGTTAAGAACAGTAAATTTAGCCAGAATATCAAATATTATATTATGTGAAAAATCATAAATCCATGAAAAAAGTTATAGAATAATGCGTACTCGTACACGTGCAAGTTAAAAAACGAGAAAAAATAATATCGGGATTGAAATAAAATAATTATGGCAGTGTGAGAGCTAAAAAAAATATCTATATATATTATATTAACCATAGTTCGGATTAACCATGTTTTTCAATTATACGGGCTCTTTCTCCCCAGCGCTAGTATGGATACTCTAGAGTACACTTATTTGTTGCTATAATTAATGTACAGTAAATTATTATGTAACTAAAATTTAATTTAAAAATTGCGTTTCTACGATATGAAATAAAAACGACAACAGCAGTATTTTTACAGCACAAAAAGAAGGAATATTTTTTGAAACAATTTGTATAAGTTGTAGCTGTTTTCTTTCCACTTGGATAACTTTCCTCTTTTACCGTTGAGTGCATTGTGCACGCCATATTGCGTAAACTGAAAAAGAAGGCGCAGACGTTTTAATCTTCGCTGAAACAACTCCTATGTGTCAATATTCAAACTGTAGGTAAGATTTTTACTACCTTGAAAATAATTATAAAAAATAAATTATAATGTCAAAATAGACAAACTATTACAATAATACATGGTTATTAAGTAGCGTGCAAGTATTTTTTAAATTTAATCTGACTACATATAATATATGTGCAAATTAAAATAGGCATTGTAATTTAATTTTAAAATTTTTATTTAATGTTCTTTTATGGATAAGAATGAGCAAAGTATACTGTTACTATACAATTTAAAAAAATGGGTATAAATATATTTTATTCATCCATTTTAGAGATTTTTGTCTCATTTTATACAAGTTGTTTGCCCTCTTTCATCATATTTCATTTACTTAGATAAATATGTTATTCTAATTGTTTGAATGGTACC
>JAGVSQ010013894.1:0-10870 GCA_022683975.1 Rhyacophila evoluta
TTAAAATCAATTTCCATCAAGCACCATCAGTCGAAAATATTAATTATACAAAAATATAACCACCCTCGTAGCTTTGCTTTATATAATTCTATAGCAACACATTATTTGTTTTGAATAAATTAAATGATCAATTGAGTTGTTTATTATTTACAATTGATCAAACTTGAATCAATCAATGAAATATAGTTGGCATTGGCAAATTCCACCAAGACATTGCGAGACCTCACAAATCTTTAGTAATCCATGGAAAATTATTAAAGCTTAGTTGGAAAGTGACGTATCTCTAATATAGCCCGTATCTTGGACCATCATTTTATTATTTATAATATTTCGAAGTTTACAAAAGTGAAATGGAAATCGCACATGGCTCGGGTTTTTACTGACAAGGACAAAAGTTCTACGAGCGCAAAATTTTATATTTTCCAGAAAGATAGCAAAAGATTATTAGACAAATGAAAACTATAAAGAATATTGATTCAAGTTCATTATTTACATAAAAAATGAGTTCCATTTCACACGACAAAACCCGAAATTTCTTTCTGTGTAATCCAATAACAAATTAAGCCGGGTATTGTATTTTTTTGATAATCTAATTTCTATGATCAATTATAACGAAAATTACTAATTATTTGTGTTTTTTTTTATTGGAGTAAATGTCATTTGAAAAAAAATATCCAAGCGATAAATTGGATTTTCCACATATTATTTCACATATCTTCAAATAGTTAATTGAATCGCGTCGATAGGGAAAAAAATCCCATACAATCAGCGAAGCATATGCCTGTAAAAGAAATGTGTCATATGCGAGTAAAAGTGAAACCACTAATTGGATTGGCTACCTCAAAAGAAAGTAATGTGATAGTATCAAAGATCAGAGCTGTAAAAAGAACAAAGAAACCCATTTCGTATTTAAAGATTTTCTCTCTTACAGTACAAAACTAATTTTATTTCTTTTTTTTGTGTCGGAGTATTTTCTTACCTAATAACATACAAAGGCAACCATTAGTTTATCTCACATAATGTACCATTATAATACCAGATGCTTAACTTATATATAAATGTTATCTTACTAATAACAATCTCCAGCATCTTCAGAAACTTTCGATGTACGGAATAAGTAGATTATTTCCATTACCAGTTAAAATATAAGATCTCTAAAAAAGTTAAACAAAGCAGTGACAGATAAGTTTCAATTTTAGTATTAGCATTATATATATCTTCACAGACAATGTAATCTAAAAATAACCGTAACTAGAATTTGAAACAGGTTTGCATCTTTCAGCAACCATTTCTTTTGCAATAACATTAAATGAATAGCATTTTATCAAATATACAAACACCGTTTTCTATCTATATTGTAATTTTTAGATTATTTCAGTAATATTTTAAGATTCTTCCAAAATCCTATTTGAAAATATGCTAAATTTTTAGTATTTATAATGATGACATTATAAGTAAATACTGATTTATAAAATACTCCGAGAAACCATCACGTGTGATATTACTGGAAGTAATCAATATTTACGAAAACGATATTTTTACAAACTCGTTTATAAAATAATGAAAAAATCTTATAATTTTAATTCTTAGCTTCAAAATTTGACAGTCAATTTTATTTGAATTAGAAATAATACGTATCTTTAAATTTAATAGTATTTGATTTTTGTTTTATTTAATATATATAATAACTAACTGCAGGATATATTTACTTTATTTGAATAGCTTATAACCAATCCCGTTCAAATGTTTTATTTTAAGCCTTTTGGGATCAAATGGTTATTATGATATATTTATATTCATGCGTTATAATAAATGATACTGATTATCAACGTATTTTATTCTATTTTTAACCGATCTTGGTAAAGATAGTTCTTGAAGAAAAGGCTTTTTTGATAAAGCAATGACAATAGTCCAAATTCGAAATACCCTACCGCCTTCAACCTTTATAATATAATATGTGACCATGCTGGTAGCAAATACAGCTATGTGTAATCCAACATAACCACAGATATTGAGAGATTCACGTTTCACAAAGTGAGTTTCCGATAATTCAGTCAACAAAAAAACGATTTCATAGAGCTCTGAAGATATCACATTTTCGTTTTCCTCGAATAGAATGCGTCAATTTTCAATACATCCAACATATTTTATTTAGAGTAATTTTTAAGACGCGTGAATATTTGAATTTTGTTTTTATTTGATGAAAAATTGTATCAAATAAAAATTTGTTTTTTGTAAACGATTTATAAGGATTAAAACTTTTAAATCTTTATATTTTATAAGCATTATTTTTTTTATTTCATAAAAATATTTTTAGGTACAAGGACTTTACTTAGGTAAACGGCGTTAACCCTCAGTATTTTGTAAAGAATCACAGCGCTTTTCAAAATACTATATATACACGTTATATCAAACTAAATCAAGCCACAACTACCGAAGTATTATCTAAATTCAACTTTTGATTTTTTTTAAAAAAGAAGTATATACCAAATGTGCGTGCAGAGAGAAGAATGGAACCTCATTTACGGTATTATTGTGCTGTGAGGGTGAATTCCTTTTGCCTAAACATGGTCGATATGCTATTATTTGTAACACAGATTTCAATTTTCAGCGCTTTCAAGGATTCCGTAGGCTCTGTTTGATGACGATCCTAGAAATATCGCGTTACATATATGCTTGTTATATTTTCATAATCATCAACTTTACTGACACGTGTACGCCATTATCGATTATATATTGTATGTATGTATCTAAAAAGAATCTTCCAAGAAATTTTCAGATATTGTTTGTAAATATGGCCTATATGAAAGTCTATCTGTCGGTACTAACTAATAATTATGTAAAATTGTACATCATAATAATTAATTAGACTTTTCATATGATTTGTTATCAGTAATTCTTGTATGAAAACTTGTGCCAATTCGTATGTTATATGTATTTAATCTACAGAAGTGTAGCTAACATGATAGCATTGTGATAGGTGGTAATTGGTAACGTTTCTTTCATTCCAAATAAAAAGACATCCATTCATAAAGTACTGAAAAATAAACAACAATTTGCTGTTATTATATTAACGAAATTGTATTTCTTTTGATAAATAAATATAACCATGGGATGCTCATTTATCTGGAAAGAAGCTGATTTCTCAAAACGACGAGTAAATTCATTTAAAATATACCGGTTCAAAATCAACCCTATGTTTTCTTTTCGAAAGATTTCGACGTATTTTTTTAGCTAGAGGGAAAATGCTAAAATCATACTGGGGACAAATATAAAGAGAGCAAAGGATAAAGTAAATCAAAAGTAACTTTTTCCACCTGACTAGAAAATATACGAGCAGAGAATTATATGCTTGCAGAAGCACAAACAGAAATCAAACACATATAAACGAGCCGTATGGAGTAAATAAAAATAAATACATGTAAACAAGTGTTGAAAGCGGTGTATATTTGAAGTGAAAAAAAAAACAATTCGGCATTCGGAAATTCGCAATATTTATCGTGAAAGGAAAAATTTTCCAATACCATTTGAAAAGCGTGCTTAATATAGTATGATTTAATTTCCAAAACACCACACATAGGAATACGCAAATTCACAATATACACACTGGAGTACATTTATTATTTATCATGGTGACCACATTTTATCGTTGCTGAATTTACTGAAGTAAAATATAAATTATTTATAATTAAGCAGTAATTATTTATTTTTGTAAATTATATAGTATCCGGAACAATATGCTGGAATTATAGCTAACAGACGCATTTTTCATCGTGTTTCTTCTGTATTTATTAACTAATCTGTTACTGACGCAATGCACTTTTCAAAGTTATGTGAAAATCACAGATATTCTCACCGCTAAATATTTCATTACATCTCCTAATTGGGCATATACAAAATATTGTATCATTTTGAAACACTTTCAATGTTTTCCACGTCAAGAAGCTGTTAACTTACCTGTACTTCATATCTTAAGCTTTTTTTTTCTTAATCTACTATAATACTAGTATACTAATATATAATACTAATTCTATTTTTCACGTTTTAAAAAACAATACGTAACTCTCAAAAATCAATTTTAGCTCCTTCCGAATAATTACATTTCTGACACATGAAAGGTATTTTCCCGCAATATATTGGCACTCATTAGAAAAAATTACACCTCCTTCTTGTCATTATTATTCTTTTATTTTTTAACAAAAATAAGTAGAAGAAGAATAGTTATAATAACCGTGGACTTTAATTTACAGCATACCTGTTAATAAATAATTGCTTAGTTCCATAAGAGCAACAACAACAACAGTGTTTTATTAAAAATTTAACTTCTCACTAACTTTTCATCATAAACCAAAACTCCAACTACTCATTACAATAAACACAAAACTTCTGTAGATAATATGTAATAAACGTCACAACAATAAAATCACGAATGCATTTCTTAACCAGATTTTTACTCTAGAAAAGTGGTTGCCAAACTATCGCTCACGAGCTTTTGGAGAGAAGTATATTAATTTATGTATTTTCAATATTGTGTTTGTATTTACTCGTAGTAGAATCAAAATCGTATGTATACGTAGCTCGCTCGATTATTCTAAATTTTAAAAGCAAATCTGAAGCTCTTTTAATTTGGAAACTTCTATTCTTTTATATGTCCAAATGCTCTTGTGTTTTTTTTAATATTAATGAGTATTTACCTGTAAAGCTTGTGTATATATGCTACTTTTACATACTGTTTTTAGAACATTTTGCGTTATAAAAATTATTTTCATCAATTTAAATCGCCAAAAATTTTTGCATGCGATCTCAATAATCTATACTTTTCAATATAAATTAGATAAAACTTTTAACGACATATGGGTAGCTATCCCGAAAACGGGTTTTCTTGGAGAAAATGAACATTAGATTATGACTTGACAAATCTAAAGTAAACCATCACTGCAATCAATATTTGAGCACGAAGCTTAGTATCATATTTCTCTGTATCTTTGGTAGATGTCATGATTAATTTTAATGGGAATTACAATACACTTACTTTTTTAAATCCAATTTCTTACCGTAAATTATTGTTCAAGTGACTTTGCATTGCTTAAATTGCTTCTAATCAGAGATCGTGGATTCGAGATCCGAATCTGCATAAAAGTGCAAAATATTTTTATCTAAATGGTTAATAACTAATCCCGTTAAAAATATTCAGTCCAGCCAAAGTAAATATGTTTACAATCCGCACGTTTCAAGGTGGATGTAACAACATAAAAATTATTGTCTGTGGATGTAAAAACTTCCCATGAAAAAGTGTCAATAACATTCTCATAACCTGCTGTCAACTTAATTATGAGTTCTACAAGTTTATGTTATGTTTTAACTATTCAAAAACCCTTCGTTAATATAATTATCCCTACAATATAATATTCATTACAAGAATAATATTAAGATAAATATCAATAATGTTTAAAACAAGTGACTTACTAAATTATTATAAGCTTTCTTAAGTGCTTAATGTTGGATTCATTCATACAAAAATTATCGTGATCTTCTCTGTAACAAAGAAGTAATATCTTCGCTTCTATATTTTACGAAGTCCGAGGTATTACAATTAATTGTATAATGCATGAAAGATACCACAAAGAAATTTATTTACCAACATTTTTTTACAAATTTCATTATTTTTTCGAGTGTAAACAATGAAATTACAAAACCGTTTATTAAACAATTTGTTACATGTTAAAAAAAACTTTTCCCATAAATTTAATTCATTTAAATTGCTCAGGTCTCACGTATGACATTAATCTAGAGGTAATTGTGCTGGTAGAGCTCGCGGCGTGTTGATATTATAATATTCAAACGATCCATACGTGCTTCACAGTGAGTTTGATAAAAAAAAATATGTTTAAACAAGAATATAATCTGAACCCCACTCAACGGTATTCGCGGACTCTCCCGATGAACATAAAATTTACATGAGATGACCGCTGGGAAATTAATTTCACCAAAATATCGTATAATATAAATGAAATATATCCGTATTCTATTTATCGTATGAAAATGGAGATATGTATTGGATATAATTTTATTGAGTACAACCTCGCCGTTAAATGTATGTCACATTTAACATACGTTTTTAATGACCATTTATTCTCTTTTTCACGTATTTTTTTATTTTAATACGGCTTAAAAATCTAAAAAAAATCTTGAGTATTGTATATATCTAGTATATAGTTGATACACCATCATATTAAAAAATGGTACAATTTCAATCATTCAAGCATGGAAAAAAATACTATAATAAATAGTTGTCAAAAAAAACTACTGTAAACTTGCTCGATTATCGTCTAGTAATGACACTGAATGACCAAATTCAATGTTAAATATATCGTGAAAGTAATAAACATGCGATTTTAAAATTAAATGATTCCAAATAAAAGTTGTATGAAACTTAACTACCATATTTATGTGAACACCTTGTCTTTTTTGCACGGTGTTTTTTGGAACTTGTCCCCCGTGTAAAAGGAGAATCAGGTATTCTTGATTGAAATAAATTTATCAAAAGATAATAAAATAGTAAAGACTATTTATATTATTTTTTTAATATTCTAGATATGAAAGATTGATCGATTAATAATGTAGAGCCCAAGATTTTGTTGGGTCCACAACCACTGGCACTTACGTATGCAACAATAAGCCAGCGAGGCGGTGGTGAAGAAGATTTAGTTTTTTGTGTTTTTTTTAATAAAAGTTTGGATGTTCAGTGAATTGGTTAATACCAAATGGTCGTGCAATTTGTGGATATCCATTCCACATTCATAAAGGAGATGGTTGTTAAAGAATTCCGAGAGTTGATATTACTTGGTGGCATAATCATTTTGTCACAATACTTCTATAACAATTATTTTTGTGGCATTTAATCATGTTAGATAAAACTTAAATGTGTAACAGCTTAAAAAATATAACTCTTTCATAAACATTATGTTCTGTACCCAAATGTATGTTCTATACCCAAAGGCAAGTAATTCGTCAGTTATGAACTTTCAAATGATTTCTCTTTACACTATGAGGTTTCAAGGTAAATCTGGAAATAGATTTCAAACCTCAAGCTGTTGAACACGCGTCTAAGTCTAAATTAGTAACTTGACATAACTAGGCAACATTATAATTCAGCATCTATTTTCGACTCGGTCAACTAGCAGTTCTCCAATTAATAATTAATTACGATTACAGCGTGATCCTATACCCTTCCTGAATTGGCCTACACATCTATCACTTAATTACTAAAAGACATTAATGCGCGTGGTGTGTGCGCTGTCACGATGATGGCGTATTTGTAAACAAAATTTCAGCCATAATAAATTAAAAGATTCATACAAATAGCGTATTTTTCTATGGTATAATGTGACATCATCATCAACATTCATCGTTCCACTACCGCATACAAAACTTCATTTTCATATACATTTTCCAAGCATTCTCAAATACAAATGACTCTTCTATATTTTTAAATTAATCCTTTTTTGTTTTAAGCAATGTGCCTATCAATCTTGAATGAATTTTCTATTTACATATTTTCATGCGTGTAAAAGTATACTAATCAGGTGAAGCACATACTGTGAGAAAAATAATTATACGTTAATGTGGGAATCAAAATCAAAAATGCCACATCCCACCAATTCATATCACGGAAAATCGGAAACTGGTATAATATTAATATTTTTTCATAAATATTTGAGCACAAATAAACTGTTATAGATATTATTTAAGATGGTGCGGATATAAATTCAGATTAACACATTATAAATGACTCATTTTAATAATTGTTCTATGGACAGAAACGTTCATACTTTAGTTTACTTTCCACATATAAAATTATATGAGGTAATAATCATTATCATAAAAAAATAGTGTCCAATATCTCCGATCTATTGGACTAGCACTGACCATACTCTACCATAATATTATCATATTCAATATTTCAATGTTTCTAAAATATCAACTATATTTGTCCAACTTTCATAGTCATACATCTTATGCATATAGTTACGTAAGCCTTAAAAAATTCTATTGTATTTTTTTCCTGATATACAAGTTTATTGTATGTTTCTTTGCAAAATACCGTGCATAAGTCACTAAATTTTTTTCTCTCCGTTGTTATTTATCCCGATTTTTTAAAATATGTTTGCATTTATTTTTTAGAAGAAGCCAAGTAACGCATTTAAACTACGTTGATTTCACTCGAATCTATTAATTTTTTATGGAATCTACGAAACCCTTTTCAATTAGTAATTTAAAATACGTTTTCATAATTAATACTAAGTAATCGACTAATGACTTACTTTATTATTTAGTTTTATAATATTGTAAATGAATTAATTATAAATACATAACTAAAGTATTTTATGAAAGTTAATAATTATGTGATATAATATTTATTCATAGAATATTCTTTAAAGTCTACGCAAACTTTTGATGATGTAAATTATGGTTAATTTTGCTTTGCGCAACTTTATTAAGCAGACCGGATCCCTTGGGTAAATGTACATGTAATTTTGCATTGTATGTCTGAATATTAACGCTTATAACTTTATGTTGTTACCCAAAATTTCTGTTTAAACTTTCTTCACTTAAAAACCCTTTTTGAACCTAGATTGGCCGGCCTGCGGTATAATGATTAGGCCTATTTCTGCTTAACTGAATAATGAAACGTGACTTTAATATACTTACAAAGATACAGTTATTATTATTTATTACTGCCATATAAATAAAGTGACGTTCTAATGATATTTTTGCTACTAATACTATAATGACTCGAATATACTACACTTATACGTAGTATTAAATTAAAACAAAATTATGACCTTACTCTAAATATACTTTACTTAACTTTTATTTTCCACAATTCATATTAAATTATATTTTCTTTTTCGAGAGTGGGAATATAGTAAAGGAATCAAAAACATTTTCGACCCTCAACCTAAATGGATTTAATTTACCAACAAATACTGGATTTTTTAAACAGCTGTACTCAACTTTAATCTCATTTTTTTTTTTAAATAATAACATGACAAAAAACTTGCTTCAGTGTATGTTTCATTAGAAGTAATCTCTGTAACTTTTTATTGTTCTTTCTACGATTTTTTATTTAAAATCTCCTGAAATATTTTAATGTTTTTTTATTATTTTAGGATTCTGCACAATGTTTACGCAAAGTGGACATTATTTACCATTGGTAAAAGATACTAAATTACTTTTATTTTTTGGTTTTTTATATCACTTTGATTCTTTTCACATCTATGTGCTTTCATCAACCATGGTGAATCAATAGCATTTATAAAAAAACTTAGACAAATTCAGTCGAGCATGGAATCCGGTTTATTGCAATTACAATCACTCAACGATGTCACTCAATCGCATTTCGTATTTTTTGTCATCTTCTCAATATATAATACTCACAATAATATTTTTTAATCTCTTTAATAGGCAAGAAATTAGCGTCTACGTCTCGGAGCCACAGAATACGAACTCAATTCCCACATCTGCCGAATTTTGAAAAAAATCCAAAAAAAACTAGGTGCATACTTATTTTGATCGATTACTTTCAATTCTTGTGAAACAACCAATTTTTATGAAAAAATAATAATCAGTTAAGAAATATATTAATATTGAGAATATTTATATAGTTTACTTCCAGATTGGACTTGATAAAAAATTACCGCTGCATATTTGTATTTCATAATATTTATATCGTATTGTTTTTATTTAAATATAAAATAAATGAAAGCTTGCTAGTGATCTATGAAATTAAGCACCTACTCAATTATTACATAATATTCTTATGCTTCGTGTATAATTATCACTTTTCTTATCATAACATAAAAGATAATCTTTTCATGCGAATAAAACGCTCATTGTCCTTTTGCTCCTTTGCATGAGCATTCATCCCAAGAATGGGTCTTAATTAAGGTGTGCCAAAATCACCCTTAAATGTGCTGCATTCCACTTTACACCCTATTATTTTCAAGACTACGAGGTCTTTATACTTAAAACTTGCTCCTTTTTTATATTCACGGGTAAAAACGTTCAAACCGTAATGTCTGGCCGCGCGGAACTATCCTACTGTCGTATTTCATAAAAGTTTTGCTGCTAAATGGTAGTTCACAAGAATATTATCGTGTTCTCAGAATACATAAAGAAAGGCTTTAAAATGTTAAGTAAAGCTTTGAGATCGGAGGCGGCTTCCAACTCTTCTCTTCAACTCACCGCACAAGATCGTTGCTATGGTGAATGAAAAACTCGTTCGACGGATAGGGTTGCTAAGATCGATCACAGAAAATATTCATATCTAAAAAACCAACTTTTTTAAATAAAAAATATATTGTAAAAAACCTAAATGGTTTATATTTTCATGGAATAATAATTTTTCTCCGTACAGTCTTTTCATTTAATTTTACTTTAATAAGTAATTTACCCTTGATTTGTAAATTACAATTTTTATCCAACGATAAATATCGTTTTCTGTATTGTATTATAACCACATACATAATTATAATATAATAATAATCTCTTCTGCCATTTTTTTTTTATTATAATATTGATTTCCTAAGACGTAGGAGTTGGCTTCACAAAAAAACATTGCACGAATATTAGTTACAAATATTTGCCTCATAATGAAAGATGGAAAAATACAAACAACGAACACAATTTAACGTTTTTACCAGATAAAAGGTATTTAATTCTTGGTAAATGAATTTTCTTATCGCGTTTTCAAATCGATCACGGTGGCTTTCTAAGATATAAAATAATCGAGATACTACCTAATGTGCCCATCATCCACCCGCCCCATCCTCACACCTGGTCTTAATCAGGCGTATCCCGGAGCTCT
>JAGVSQ010013895.1:0-10866 GCA_022683975.1 Rhyacophila evoluta
CTTTCGTTATTCTTTTTTGATATTTTAATATATTTTTGATATTTTCGTTATAACGGTATGTACACCATGTTGTTAATGTATCAAACTTATAATTTGTAATATTAAAACTCACAAATAAATAAATAATCGAACGCATCAAATCTAATCAATGGATAGTTTATATTTGGGCGTTGTCGTATTGCTTTGGCTACCATTACACTTTATTATAAATATGAATTTCATTTTTTTATTTGAATATTATTGATGTTAAAATGCTTAAAAATATTTATTCATGGTATTTAAAATCAATGAAAGTTGTGAGTCACTATCTATATATAATTACACTAAGCAGGAATAAATTGGGAGATATGAGTTTGATTCCCAAACCTGCCGGATATTTTAAAATCAAAAAATTCAGGACTGGATGCCCATTAAGTTGAGTTTAACAAGTAACTCTCGTAAAAAATAATCTGTCAAGACAAGTCTTCCCATTGCATACACTCGGGTCGTAAAAATATAACAGTTATATGAAACGCTATCTCCTGTGGAGTTACCTACATATTCACGATTTGTACAGATATAATATTATATATTATATTAGATGCTGCGCCTATTGAGATGAGATTTGAATTATGTATATATAAAAATAAAAATATCAAGTAGCAATTAGAGGCAATCATAAAGGCTTACGTTCTCATCGTCTTTCGATAAAACATTTTTTAATAATGCTATCCTTTTTATTAAATCCCCTTCATATAAAAATCCTTTTATTTTTTTGTCGTTAGCAAAAGGTGAGCCGGTGGTCTCTTAATTTTACTCTCTATAATACACTTTTTTCCTCTTTTTCAAAAGCTTCTTTTGTCCCGTCGCCCCTTATAGTCTGTTGCCACAGCAACATTTTGTATCGAAAGTTACTTTTGAACCGGGCTCATTTATTGAGTCCTCACTGCAAAACCAAAAGGCAATGAGTCTACTTTAAGAGTATAATGAGAATTCGGAGGTAACTTCTGATCGCAATAATTATTTACGACGACTATTCAGTCAACGTCAGAGTTTCTTAATTTAACAGCACTTATAAAAACGACATTAAATTAATTAATAATTGTTATCTTCTGAATTATTTAAAACTGGTAAACTTCCATATGTGAGATCACTGCTAGCGACCCGGGTTTCGCCTTTCGGCATCTTCAGGCTACATACTACGTATGTTATATGTTCGCTCACCGCCCACATTATTTTTCATTATGATTATTATTATTTTTCACAAGAATTGTTTGTCAGAGAATTACTCAACCCAATTAGCATCCAGTCCTGTATTTTTCAGATTTTTTAAATCCGACAGATGGGGAATCGAATCCGCCTTCCCCGGATTGCTAGGCGCGCACGCTACCAACTACGCTAGCCGGGGGAACATATTTATTACCTGTTACAAGTATATTACTTGTTATACTCAATCCAATCCAATCCAATGAATAAAAAATCAGAAAAATAAATATAAAGTGGCGAGTTATTTCAATTAAATTTTCTCAATCATTTCTCAACGGAGATTAACAGTAGACAAAAATAATTGCTCAACTCGATAGGCATCCAGTCCTGCATTTTTTTTATTTCAAAAATTGTCTCCCCATAGCGTAGTTGGTAGCGTACATGCCTAGCAATCCGGAGAGTACGTGGTCGATTCCCCATATGTTGGATTTTAATAATCCAAAAATGTATAACTAGATGCCCATTGGATTGAACGATTTTCTGGCAAACAATCCTCGTGAAAAAATAATAGTAATAATACAACACTGCAGTAGAAATCTTCACACTTTGGAGATCCACGTGGTCCAATTTCGATATGGATATCCAAGAAAAACAATGTATTAAGCAGCTGTTATGTTTGTTGTTATGTTGTGCGCATTGTTAATCTTGAATATTCACAAGTTTCAAGAAATTTGTTATTTCAGCAGTTTGAATAAATAAATAAAATAATGACTTAATCTTTGGGCAACTTTGGCAAAACTTTTATACACACGCCGCTGTCGAAAAACTCCGAAATCATTCTAGGTACGATACAGAATGTAAAGAAACATTTCATTGCAAAAGTTTTCTTGTTACATTTTGTTTGTGAAAAGTTTTATGCCCGTAAAACGTACTAGTCGACGCTTCGGAAAGGAAACTTGATTATTTACCTTGTGTAAATCTTAATTGGAGACCACTTCCCAGCTTAGAAAGTCACCTTTCAATAAAACCAATTTCATAATTAAACCAAATACAAACAATGGATTTGAATTTCATTAGTGTTCCATTAAAAACAATATTATGATTACTAGATTTGTGTAATCTAGAGTATTTTAATGAATTTAAAATATTTTATAGAAATAATATCATCACCAAGATTGCAGGAACACGTAACTCGATTTTTGGATTTTTAAGTCACTTTTTAAAGTAAAGTTTTATATCTTGCAATTTATCTATCATTGGCTCCTTTTGTATTACATATAATGTTTATAAAACGTGTGAAAATTATGTTTCAATGCAAAAATGTGCTAAGGATACAAGAAAATTACTAAAAATAAAAACATACTTTATATAAATAAAAAAGATACAAAGTATAAAATATTCATACATTTAAATACACACAAAGTGACTTAAATCAAAAAATTAAGTTACGTGTTTCTGCAACATTGACGACAATTTATTAAATAATACTAAATATATATGAATATTATATACCCATATACTATTAATAAACGTAAAAAGTTTAGTGAAATTTAGATAGATTGGGTTGGATTAGCTTAAGGTTAGCTTAGGTAAGGCTAGGTTAAGTTAGATCACAACTTATATTTCTAAATTCCAACATTAAAATATTTTTAAAATATTCAATTTCAGGTAAACATAATGGGATAGTTTCTTTTTTCTAAAATTTTTGCTTGTGTCATACGAGATATTGCTTTGCCATGAGTGATATATTGAAAAATTTACTACTGAAATTCGTAAAAAGTTCAGTGAAATTTAGATAGATTGGGTTGGATTAGTTTAAGATTAGCTTAGATAAGGTTAGGTTAAGTTAGATTAGAACTGCAGTGAGGTTAGAGTAAGATTTTAACGTGAGGCAAGGTAACGTAATGTTTTCGTCAGGTTAGGTTAGGTTTTATTAAGTATTAAAACAGTGTATTATTTGGATATTTGTTATATGCACACTGCGGGATTACTGATAGACTAACTATACTTATCAATAACAATACAAAATTGTGTTCTTGTTTATAGTTGCGCCTCATCTGATATAAAAATCAGTATTTTTATGATATATTATATATGTGTCTGAGTTTGATAAAACTCTACTTGTAATTTAAAAAAAATACGAGTAACAACATCATTGACATTAACCAGCTTATGAAAATAAGGTATTCATTTAAAATAATTATTCCACGTACAGTTTTGATTCAGAACATTTGATCATATAATAATTATATGTATTTGATGACAATTAGATCATTTTTTAACCAGCACAGTTTGAAACAGCACAATCATTTAGCTTTTTTCATTATTTTTTTTCCATAAGAATATTTAAAAAAACATCAAGTTAGCCCCATAAGAAAATTTGCAAACATTTAAAAATAATTACTTTAAATTAAACACTTTAATTTAAATGTAATATTTCAAGTTACCAGTAAATGTGATTACTTATGAATTTAAAAAAATACAGAACCGTACTTTTATTTTCATATTGACTTACGTAAGATACACCTATAATAAATATAGTGTGTGTATATACTCCCCTCGTATTGCGTTGCTGAGTCAAAACCAAAGCAAATAAACCGACAAAACCAGCGAGTGGAACGGACATGATAAATTAAAATTATTACCAAGTTATAATACACATACAAACTTCTTCGTATATTTTCGAGTACGCCCCTGTTTAAATACACTTAGATTTATTGACTCCTTCCATAAGTAATATTAGATACACCACTGATATTTCTGTGAGGTTTTTTTTTGTCAAACTCTTCAGATACATTTATTTATTGTTTATTTACAGCCTTTACTAAAAAGATATGTATTTAGGTTTCTATAATATTTAACAACATTTGATTTCTGATAAAAGGTACTTAATAACTTCTTATGAAATATTAAACTTTGATTTATTCTGTTGTCATAATAATTTACGATAGTAAATATTTGAAAGTATTGTTGTTTTTAATGATTTCTTTTATACTATATAGATTCATGCTGGTTATTTTGGAGATATCGCGATATTCTATTAAGAACTCATTTTGGATTAGCTGACTTTTACCTCTTTTGAAGAATTTGACGAATAATTTGGATTTGTATTTTGAAGCTAAAATACCGAAGAAAATGGAAGTATTGATAACTTCAGTCATAATGAGACGACTTATAATGAAACAAAAATATGTAAAAGAATAAATGGTCTTATTTAAAAAATATATTATCTGCTTATTAAAAAAAATACAAAATAAATAATAGTTTTTTTTTTTGAAATATTGTATTATTAGTTTGATATTTCCCTCACTTGTCGTTTCTTTTATTTCTAAATTATTTAAAACTGGTAAACTTCAATCTGTTCACATATAGAATTTTATCAGTTTTACATAATTAAGAATTTAAAATCAATTTCCATTAGGCACCATCAGTCAAAAATATTAATTGTTTTGTCATTTTTTCTAAATACCCTTAAAAATGATCTCGTTTATCATTGGGCACATTTTCGCATTCACCTATGATTTGTACACGTCTTATAAACATACGCGTTAATAGAAAATTGTTAAAAAAACCAACTATACTTTACAAAGTGACTTAAGCCCAAAAATTTAGTTACGTGTTCCTGCAATATTGGCGACGAATGAATTAAAAAAAAGCTCTGAAAAGAACGTCTCACCCATGCCTATAACCGATAGAAATTTTCTAGTAATACACTAATGATATCAAGAATTGTCAAGAAGACATTGTTTGGGCAAACGGAATGAATAATATGATAAAAAGACGCAAATAATAAATTTTATGTAATTTGAAAAAAATGTCATAAAAGTATAACATCGTTATATTTCTCATCATAATAAAGATTTCATTGCACGTGTATTAAATATTTTAATCACAGGATCAAAATCTTCTTAGAAGGGTGCAAAAGTTTACCTCATAAAGGAAGCTTTATTGACTCGCTATGGGGTGACAATTTTATTAGGCGTCGTCTCGATGCGTTTTATTCAATAATTTCCCCGGAAATATTCGAGAAAACTTTTTCAGCAGTCAGCATTTTTCGGGCGATATTAACTCGAGAACTTCTTGACGCCAGCAGTATTGCCAAGTGGAAATTGTTGGTAAGCTTTTTGTGTTTCATACTTGATATTTCTTATTGTGTTATTTCAAAAAATATATATTTTAACTTACGAAATAACTATATAAAACATATTTTTTCCTAGCTTAAAGCTTAAGATATAAAAATTGGATTGTCATATTTAGTTAAGCAAGTATGCAAAAAAGTTTCTTCAAAATCTTTTGCCTGAGTGCTCATTGATTTGAACAATCGTATGACAAACGATTCTCATGAAAAATAATCTGCCAAGACGTTTTTACAATACATAATATACTCCACTTTCGGTGAAGGTATATTCAGATTTTGTATATCCATATGCTCCACTTCGGGAGTGAACATGGTAAAAGAAAATATAATATTCTATGATTAAATTTAAAATTTAATTAAAATAAATGATACACCAAATTTTTTTTTTATAATGGAATAAATTAATTTAATAATCTTCAACACACCATAAGACATTTTCACTGAGAATTGGAACCTCGTAGAGTTATAATATATACTACTTTTGGGTTAGTATATATGTTATATGTTCGCTCACTGCCCACATATAATGCGGCCTCAAGATGCCGAAAGGCGAAACCCGGGTCGCTAACAGTGATCTCACATATGAAATTTTACCAGTTTTAAATAATTTAGAATTTAAAATCAATTTCCATCAGTCGAAAATATTAATTATTTATATGATATTTTTATTTGGTTTTCAAATGTCAAAACTCCATTAAATTTTCATATTACGATGTATATATACCATCACTATGGTTATTTCTTCTCAACTTTTTCTGCCATATCCGCTCTCTATACGTAGAATATGGGTGGTACGTGGCGCCTCCGGTAGTCTTTATCACCCGCCAGCCGTTTTGCATCCTTCCAGGTCATGCCAGCATCTTTCAGTTTCGACGAGTACGTCGTATGATTGGTACTCACCGTTCTTCTAGGACACTGAAATTCCACCGGTCGGAAGAATATAAAAACAGGGGTCAAACTCTCTGGAGGTATCTGAAGTGCGTACCCCAGCCAGTTCCAGCGCCGCTGCATGACTCTTAATATGACAGAAGGGTGCCCCGTCCACTCCCTTATCTCCACGTTCCCGATGAAGTCATTCCTTCATCCCCAGTATCCAACGCAAATATTTTTTCTTAAAGCTCAGTATACGGTTTTTCTGAGCCTTCGAAGATGGCATGATTTTTTACCGTACAGCAGCACTGGCAATTCTTCTTAACTAGGATTGATATTAACAGAACGTTTTAACCATGCTAAATGATTAAATTGAGTCATTCTATAGAACAAATACATTTATTGTATGCTGGTGTATACTACGTAAAAGATCCTGTGGATGTTATTCCTTTCAATATCTTAATTAGATTATATTCATGCACGTTAATTAAAGGTATATATTTAAAACCTTAAAAGTAGTAACATTCAGGAAAAAGTGCGTGTAAAATGTATCAATCTATATAAGTAAGTATACTAGAATAATTAATATAAGTAACAATAATATTATATTATATGTCGAATATAAATTTTAGAAATTCAAATATTTTATTGTTAAAGAAAACTTGATATACTATAAAAATATTGAAAATTTTATTCCGTTCTTTCTTCATACAGTTGAACTAACTTTTTTAAACCGAATAAATAATTTATAACATAACTATTGAGTAGGTAGTTTGATAACGTGTTATCGGCAGTATTATTAGTCAATCCTATAAACTATGTTTATATTTTGAGAGTATATAAGAAAAAGAGCTAAGAAGATAAAAGAAAGATGTAATAAAAAAAGGAAAGCCTTCACAAGTAAGAACTTACTATCATGTAATGAGCCTGAAAATAAAAGGAATTTTCTTACCCACTCATAAAATAAAACCTCTTTACAAATGTCACGTCCGCTCAGGCGTACTTTTTCATAGAATCGAAACCATAAAATTCAACCAAAAGGCCGCAGAGCAATAACGTAAGAGTCCAATATCCGCTATCAGGGGTTTCCCATAGGAAATGCAGGGACAGCATCTATTCCCGCCAGCGGATGTCAAGCAACTAATAAAGACCCCCTTCTCACATAAACGCAAGCTGTTAAATATCTCAATTCACCGTAGGGAAGATGGCAACACCGTCGCCTTCCGTTTTCTTGTACCGTACGTAAAAATAAACCAAATATCCCTGCGTTTAAGAATTCAATATTCTTGTTCTATTGATATGAAAATATTATCATTTTAAATTGCGCGAATGGAATATAACGTCATCAAATATTATCACCTCGGTGTTGCCATGATTAAACGTGATATTTTTTTCCTTTCCCCTTCTATAGGGAAAAAGTTTAATCTTCCCCTTGTATTGGCACGTTTGAATTGAAAACGAGAATACAATATTCAAATTCAATATTACATTTTTCTATTATATGCCCTTGACAGTAAAGTCAAAACTTTGCTCACAATAAAGTCCTTATTGTTCAGATCTGCTGGCACAAGTTTAATATGGCTCGGTAACCATAAATATTGTTCAAACTATCAAATCCATTACTTTATAATAAAACCTTAAAAATTAATAGTAATTATTTCATCTTTTATTCTAAATATATATACAATTCTGCTTTGTATGTGAAACATATCGTCATATTACTAGCAAAAGACGTTAAAGTGAAAAAGTCTGTTTTGAAATAATCGAGTTTTAATGTGTGAGTCTCTCTGTTAAATCTAATATCTAAAAATCTAATCTTAAAACATCTTTTGCCAGTAATACGACGATGTATAAATCGATTTCCGCAATGTTATGTTATCTTGAAAGATTGACGCAGTAACTGTTTGTCAACTAATCGTTTAATCCGTTCATAATCAACTCCTGATTTTTAAGTGTTTAAAACCGTCACAAGATCTGAACGTAAGACCTTGGTTACCGAATCTTCTCTAGAGGAATATTTGATCCATTTTATGAAATAATATCGGTAATAAACACTTATAAAACCAATTAGTTTTCAATTTTGTACCCTTTTTTCTACCATTTTGCCTCCAAATAGGAGCATATAAATCTCGACATTGTGAAGGTATCCACTCCGAAAGAGGAGTATATGGATTTCCACAATGCGAAGACGGCGTGACAGATTATTTTTCACAAGAATTATTTGTCAGACAACTACTCAATCCAATGGGCATCCGGTCCTGCATTTTTTGGATTGACAGTATTCGACAGATGAGGAATCGAGCTCGCATTCCCCGGATTGCTAGGCACGCACGCTACCAACTATGTTACTGGAAAAATCTTTGGCTTTTTAATTTCTAGTATTTCTGTAATACGGTCTTGCTTCTTACGTAATATTCGGCCACCAGGGGGACAACAAGTCAAAGTGATAAATTAACGATATTATCAAACATATTGACAGTTTAAATACCCATAAAGATTCAGATATTAACCGCAATCAAAAATAATGGCAATCCTATAATATAACTTCAAAAAACGACGTCCAATAATAAATAAATCACCCAATATTTTACCTTTGAAACAATTCAGTTGCCATGTTAATTGAGATATCCGGTCATCCGAAGAGATGCATTGCCCAATAAAAATTCTGCCACAAATAAACCAACTGCCCAGACGATAACACATAGAAAACGGTTAAATAATATTTCAAATAAATGATTGTAATATTTTTCACGGCGGTATTAATGGCTTCTACCGGTAAATACGACTGGTCTCTCTATAAAGGCTCCGAGGGCAATAACATAGTGTGCAGTTTAATGGTAAAATATAGTAACATACGTGTTTCCCAACATTACAGCATTTTTTTAAAAATTTAATATATCAATTTTTACAAACAAATATATCTGTTTGGTTTTATCATTAAAGTGAAGATAATTATAGAATACTCCATGCTTACAGTGATATAAAAAAGCAGCCCTTACATTCTTATTAGTGTTATTTTTAATCAATACATTTTGATAATTAAAAAAAAACATTAATATCACTATTTCGTGCACTAAATTTTGTTCGTTGGTGAGTTCTTCCTTCAGGGCGATGATATTATAGCTCATTTCATCACTTATACAGTTTTTTATTCGTGTGTTTGTAGGTATTTTTTATTAGATATTGTTTTTTATTTTAATATTTATAAAAAATAAACGTAATTTAATTTTATGCTCTATAGTATTAATTATTATATATAACGGTAAAAATGATTGTCACAGCTATTTTCAAGAAAAGTTACGTATCGAAATTGGATAACATTATGGGTTCATTAATTTGTTTACAATGTAATGATGAAAAACTTAACTAACTAATAACCAACTCTTGGGAAAAATGAGTTTTCCATGTGTTTTTACTGTTGTTGAGATTCAAAAGCTCTAAGCAGCGAGCGATTATGGTTAGTATGTTGTATAATTTTATTTTTTCATTGTATAATATAAAAATTTGTACCATAAATTCATATGTATATTTAAAAAAAATGTCTTATGTTATCAGTAACCAGGAAAAAGGACTTCTGCTACATGAATTTTATCGGTTTTTCTTAAATAACTTTTCAAATTAATATCAGATTGAGAAAATAAAACATCAGTTTAAGTCTTCTCGTACTTCAAGGTTGTGTTTATTAACTTTTTCTCAGAATAATTTAATGAAATAGTCGTTTTTGTGCCTAATATAAAAAAGTTTAGGTACACCTTTTTCCTTTCTCCAGTGTATACTTTTCAGTTTAGAATTAGAATTCACATTCGGCAAATAATCACCAGACTTAGCCTTCGTGCACTTCAAGGATGTGTTCATTTAATTTAAGTCTGGCCCAAGATCATTAAATAAACGTTTTTGGTTTCACCTGTAAATTTTGTTCTGTGTGGGTTACTTTTTATTCTTTTCCACAGTCGATATCTATAATAAAACAAATGTATAAAACAGGTATAGGGTGTAAAAATACTAATGGAAGATGGTGAAATTTATTGCAAAATGTTTTTTTTTAATTATATACCCATATTTTGCAAAAAATAATAATTGGTAATGGACTTGATGAGGCTCACTTGTTTTTGTTATTATTATTCGAAAAGTGGTGATTTTTTATCAATTAGCAATTTTTTACCAACTGAATTTAAGATATATAATTTAATTGGAAGCAAGGTATACTTTAAGAACCTTTGCACTGTATGAAAACACACGATAAAATCTACGCACTTGATTTTTTGTAAGACAAGAGATTTAGTAGGGTCAGTCGACCGTATAATTGCATTCGCTCTTCTTACTCTGTGAATAAAATCGATAGTTTCGATATTAAAGTATTACTACATATTATCATAGACACATATTATCGATTTGCAAAATTTAAGTATTGTATCCACGTTTGCTATGAATACCGTGGATATTTGTTACATGTATCCAAAATATGCAAATTTATTTTCACAAAGGTCAAGGATTGTTTATCAGCAAATCACACGATTTATAAAATTCAGTAAATGAATTTTTATCATATATATGCATTATTTATTTTATCTATTAAATATCAAATAGAGAAGTTTTCCAATTAATATTTGTGGACATCAATTTTAAATTCTAAATTATTTAAGACTGGTAAACTTCCATATGTGAGATCACTG
>JAGVSQ010013896.1:0-10866 GCA_022683975.1 Rhyacophila evoluta
AAATACCCTTTTAAGAGTTCTAGATTCATCGCATCTTACAACATGACCCGCCCATTTGAGTCTCCTTGCCCTCAAGACATTAACTATGTTAAGGCTAAATTACACACGGAGCTCAGCGTTAGTGCGGGTGCGAAATCCTTTGTTTTTTAAATAACTTATTAAATTAATATCAGATTTGGTAATTGAAACAGCAGTTTTAGTTTTTGTGTGATTTAAAATTGTCTATTAAATATTTTGACATTAGCCAAGATGCGCTATACAGACGTATTTTGTACCCTCCGTACAATTTATTATTTATGGATTACCCTTTCCACTATCGATATCTTTGTTTTTTAATAATATTTAACTATCCTTGATTTTAACTTTACTTTAATCATTTAACTATGTTTTTCACACTGGTACTAAATACTTATCTTTTATCAACAAGAATGTTTAAGTAAATAATTAAATGATATAAAATTCCCATCTCTGTTTCTTATTATAGATTCTGCTGGTCCAAACATAATCTTGTAACTACGCTTAGGTTTTTGAGATCTTGTTTTATTAGAGAAAGGAAAAATCAATTTAAGAACATCCTTAATAATGTATTGGTCCCCGATAGCGTTGAGCATCCAGAGAATTTAGTTGTGATTACCATATCTGCTGAATTTAAAAACTTATTTGAAATGCAGGACTGGATACCCATTGACCTTAGCAATTGGTTGACAACGAATTTTCGTAAAAAATACGCATTGAGAAAATTTTTATCCTTGTGGACATATTCACACTTTACAAAATTCAAAAGCTTTTTATTATAAAATCTGTTATTAATTTTTGTTGCCACAGTTTAGAGAAAAATACTAAAACAAAAATTCTACCGTGAAAACAAGATAGCCTACATAGCTTACAAAATGGGTAACATAAGATAACATATGTAATAAATGGTACACCCTTTTTTTAGTTATCAATTCAAATACAATGTGTAATGGCCAATTATAATAATGGTTGATTTTTTTATTATTTAAATTATTTTCAGTGGTTAATTTAATGGTTTGAAATCAAGAGAAAGTGTAAAATTGTTGTAATTCATAGATAGAAAGTAAAATATTCGAAGCGCAAAGTGTCATCGTTAGATACTCAACAATGAAATTTAAGAACACGTGTCCAGCGGAGACCTTTATATCATTGATGTTAAGTTAACACTGGCTTACGCTGTCCTGTCCAATCAATCACTAGATTCACGTTAGGAGAGGTCGAGTATATTGGATTGATGACCAAGAAGACTCAAAACCTTGACCTGATGGCCGTCGACATTATGAATGTCATTGTTTATAAACTTTTAAATGAATATTCTTCAAATTATCTGCATAAATAATGTAATACTTAACAAGACTCTAACAAACATCATAAATATATTGATTTAGTAGATTGTAACTTGTTTAATAACTTCCTGGATTAAGACAACATGCATATTATGTTTAGTGAAAGTTTATTGAAAACGTTTGGTAATTTACAGGATTTTTTATAATTCAGTTAATGATTAAGAACATAATACGTTAATGATTAACAAACACGTAACAAGAGTTATTTATCTTTATATTATATTATAATAAAATAACAAATTTACTACTTTTTATTACTTTAACACATAAAAAATGAATTTTAATTTATTTGAAATGCCATAAAAAAGTGCTGCTGTTTTTATTGTTTTATATTCGTTGTTTAATAACTCTTCTCATACTTAAAACAGTTTTATTCGCAAAACATAATTGTTATATTACAAGAAATAGGACACGACTTTCGGTCGTGATAAATAAAAAAATCCACATAAAAAAAAGGATAGAGAATATGTTAGCATATACATATACACAATAAAAATAAATGAACTTTCATAAAAATTTATTTTTTACATTTATAACGCTGTTTTCCATTTATTATCTTGATAGTGTTTTGATGTCAATTTTTCACATATTTTATTACATGGATTTATCTTTGAATAAATAGCATACATGTGAATAATGCATAGTGATATTTGAAGATAAGATCAGAATTCAGTAAAAATGATTTTAAATATGCTAACATTGATAGATATATTTCCAAAATGGACCTATCCCACCATGCAAAAATTTTAAAGAGAAGATTTTGAACAAATACTATTTTATATAGAAGAAATATATCGATGTACCATTAGTTGACAACACTTTTCATAAATTTGTTAAATTATTGAGGAAGATTTAATTTTATAAAGTGATAGTATTATCATTTTTTAATTTTCATTGTATCAATTCAAAAAAATATCACTTGGTTGAATTTTATTCTAATTATCCATATTTTTCAAGACTATATTTGCCTGCAATGAAAATATAATACATTTTAATAGTGATGTTGGATTTTTTTTTAAAACTTCCTAATTAAATCGAAAATATGAACATTCATTTTATTTTTAGATATCATGGAAATAAATATTTTTTAAGAAAAAAAAAATATCAGTTTTCGCTGAAGTAAGTATGGTTTGTACATAAAATTAATTTTGTTTGTATTTTAGAAATTTTTCTGATTCCCTGAGAATCTCAAACAAAAACAGGAAGGATTTTAAGACAGGATGTTTGGTGATTTAGAGGAACAACTATAGACTACTAGGAGGATACCAGCGAGGACTAAATTATTAAGTTGTACGGTAGTACGTGGCAATGATGTTCACGTGACCGTGAGGAGTGGAACCAGTTAAGAGAAACCTTCAGAAGATCGATGATGATGATGGCACTTTGATAGAATAATAAAAAATAGATCCATGTTTTATTAAATCAATGTATTCCTCCATGTTTCTCAAAGAAACATGAAAACAAATCGTTTTGGGCTCCAAGTTTATAACTTTTCTCTTTATCACGTACACAATGTCAAATAATTTCCCAAAATACATAAGCAATACAAATTATTACATGTTTAAACAAAATCATTAATGAATATTCATACATTACAAAAGCGTGTTTAAAATTATTTGAATACACAGAGCGGTCCATAGCGCACTGCATTTTATTATAATTATATTATATATAATAATTAAATAAATAATTTTAGAAAAAAAAATATATTTTAATTAAATAAAAAACGTTTTTTCAACGTTAAAAAAGATTTATTTCAGATAAAAAAGTGACACATTTTATCAAAATAGAGTACATAATCTACATTTACATTTAATTTTTAACACATTTTTTAAAATTTGAAAACCCGAATGTCTAAAGCAATATTTAGAGACTGAAAAATATTTAAATTGAAATACGCAGTTGTCTTAAATCTGAATAAAAAATATAATGGACTCAATTTTTACGCGGCATAAATATTATACTACCAAATAATGTATTGATATTATAATTTTCTTTCCATATTTCATGTTGGGTTGTAATAATCTGCTCTAAAACGGCCAATAGTAACGATAAAATAAAGACGTAATCTTTTGCGTAGCCAAATTCAAGATATAAAATAAGCTTACGGATTCCCAAATTGTGAAACTTCTCTTGAACAATTGATATGTAATGCAGATTGATTGTCTAGTGATCACTCAATTCAGTCTTACATTCTTCGCCTTGCTTCGATATGTTCTCCTAAAATTTTTACTTTTGAGGCGTATTTACTTTAAGAAATATAAACACCATGTAGTGCCTCTAATAATCCTTGCCAACAACCAATGTTCTCACATATTCCCAAATTATCTTTCCATCTCAAAACTCTGTCAAATAAATGTTGTAGATACTAATACATAAACGGCCAGTACTTCAAAACCCGTTAAGCTTGAAGACAATGCAGATCAGGTTGACACTCTCTTGAGGCATTTGCGACAGAGTGAATAATTATATATATATATATAAATATATGAAGATTAATATATTAAGAACAAACTAATTGTCTCCCCGGTTGGCGTAGTTGGTAGCCTGCGCGCCTAGCAATCCAGGGAATGCGGGTTCAATTTTCCACCTGATCTAATTTTAAAAATCTGAAAATACAGCACTGGATGCCCATTGACAAGCGATTCTCGTGAAAAATAATCTGTCAAGACGTCTCCACATTGCGGAGATCCATTTACTCCACTTTCGGAGTGGATTTCTTTAAACTGTGTGGATCCATGTGCTCCACTTTAGGAGCGAACATGGTATAAAAAATAAAATTAAAAAAATATTAACAACTTCACAAAATTTATTACTAGCCAATGTATCAATTCATTGGATCTAGGCATGTATTAAAACATGTATGAGAATCTCAATTGACACGTCTATCTACAATACAATTATAATGTATACACATATTCATGCACTATATTAATATGCCGATTAAAAAGTGTGTATTAATATAGGATACATTTTGTTTCTAGCCAACCTGTACAATAAGCAACATCCAAAAATATATGTTTCTATTTTCAACATTAAATAGAAACACATCTTGTAATAAGGAATGATGATGTTAGATAATATAATATAAAGTTATTTATTTTTATTATTAAGGGGATTGGGTTTCATAATATGTTGTAACAATCAGCTGTTTAAGAAGCCCGTACAATAATGTATATACTAAATGGTTTATTTAGTAAAAACACGATTTTTATTGGCAAAGACGCCAACTTTTCTCATTGACTGTTGAAAGATGAATATTCAATTAAGATTTTTTTTTTTACCCATCATCGTATAAATGTTATTTAAAAAGTTTTCAACTAAGTATAATATTTTATACAAATAAACAATAAGGAAAACTTATTATATTGCACTCATCGAATATTTGGATGACTCAATGTGTATAGTATTAAAAAAATATTAATTAAATTTTCATGAAGAAAAAACTTTTTAAAATTCATGTTTCATAAAATAAGGATTCTGATGCTATTTTTTTTTTTACATGTATCTATGTAGTTATTTATTTGTATTGATTTACTGATTAAATATCTTGTATTTAAGTAAAAAGATGCAAGATTTATTCCACATCAAATTTATATTTATTTTTAGATTCTGCATATATGGCATAATGGAAATCGATTATATAAATCATCTCTAAATTATTTTTCGTAAGTAGGAATTGCTATTTGCATATTTTTGTTTTTCAATACCTTAATTACATACTACACTTTAAAATAATTAATGAATGCTCATACATTTAGACAGTTCTAAAACTCTAGATTAGTGTTAAATACTAAATATTGTATTGTAGATTATTGACGAATAATATCGACTTTAGAAAGGTAAAACGACCTAACCCTCAGATTTTTTGATAGTCACAATTACAAATATAACGTAATATGCGTTTTATCAAAAGAATGTAAGTTTGAAATGCCGAATTAGAATATAAATTCTTTCAAATTTGAAAAAAGGAGTACCTGTGATATTTTCAACTAGGAAAAAGGACTTTCATCACATCGATTCTATCGGTTTTTCTTAATAAATTTATTAAATTAATATCAGATTGGATAAATAAAGCGCCATTTTTAGTCTCTATACTGTTCAGAAGTATGTAAATTTGATATGTATTGTTAATTAAAATCATTCAATAAACCCTTTGAGTGTTATAATATATCGTCGTATTACTGGCAAAAGACGTTAAAGTGAAAAAGTGAGTTTTGAGATAATTAGAGCGTCTTTTACCAGTAATACGACAATATGTTCTGTGTGCGATACGTCCAACTTCCTTTTCACAATCGATATTATAGTTTAAAGATTCAAAATGATCATTCGTTAAAAATAGTATGGTACATTTTCTGCCTAATGTATAATACATGAACCTGCGTAGAAAAATATTTATATAAAGGTTCAATCAATTCTGCTCACGTCGTGTACCTAAGATTTAAAATATTTAAAAACAATGCGATTTTGCACGCAGATCCGGAATTAAAATCGTGGACCCACTATACTTTATAACCCATACATATCCCCTGAATTACAATTGGTATACATATTGTTTATATTAAAATATTTATATTCAACAAGATTTAATACACACTTGCTTGTAATTTATTATTATTTGATAAATTATATTTTCTATTTACTATTCACTGGACACTCATAGACTATTGAATTCCTCGCAAGATTTTTTTCACTTAGTAAACATTACCACGCACTTGCCAAATTCTATTATGTGAGTGAAATAAGCAACACAAAAGCGTACGTTTAATAAATAAAAATATTTTATCTGCATATATGATTTAAGTCCGTTTTATCATAAAAATAAATATTATAATAGTATCAATCAATGTTTCAAAAATCTTTATATGCTAGCCATTTAAGATCAATGTTTATAAATCTAACCAATAATAATAAATTATAAATTACTTATTAAAAGTAACGTGTAAATCTCAAAACACTTTTATTTTTAAAATAATTTATTAACATAATAGTATATACACTCTTGCAAGGGCATTTTTTACGAGACCTTAAAACTGTAGACCTTAATATTGACAGATTCAAGATTCAATCAAATCAATACAAAAGATATAACATGTTACTTGGTAATATTTTGATTGTATAAATTTCGATTGTTTTGATTGACGTACGTGTGTCTGAAGGAATTATTTTGATTGTGTTATCAGTTCTCACGCTTATTTGAAACCCAATAACCCGGATACTTTGTAGACGATCAATTAAAATCGACGGGTTATTTTTTTAAATATATTTATTATAATTAAAATGTTCATCGCTACACAATCGATCAATGTTTTTTTTCAATAGAATGAATAGTGTTTTGAATAAAATATGTGAAGTATTTTTGTTACTATCGCAAATAACTTCAATAGTTTTTTGTGGCTTTAGGCACGTTTCTTGACGAAAAAACTTTTATACATGCTGTGTTGATCAACCCTCTGAGGAGGTAAACTTTAATCACTAAAATTTCAGTATTAGATACCATAATAGGCTTTTGTTTGTCATCAAGAATCAAATATATTCTCTATCGGCAAATTTGAAACTGATTTTTTGCTACTAAAATATGTTTATGGGTTTATTTGTATCATTTTGTAAAGAACATATAAAAAACATGCTCGTTTTTAACTCAAATTCAAAATTAGATAACGTTAAAGCTTTACAGTTATTAAATTCTAAATTATTTAAAACTGGTAAACTTCCATATGTGAGATCACCGAGTTACGCCTTTGGGCATCTTCAGGGTACATTATATGTGGGCGGTGAGCGAACATATAACATACTACTTTACAATTATGTTTCTACAAACCTAATTTAAATTACTTTTGTATGGTATGTTTATTCATGGTTTCTTATTAAAAACATTACAAAGTGAGTGTTATATTTAAAAATTGTAAATGAAAATTTTTCACAAGTAAAAGTATAATTGAAGAAAATCCGCTTTTTCATAACAAGTATATTATATATAATTGGATTGCTTAGTTGAATAGATCAACCACCAAATGTTCAAAAGATGAAAAAAAATCGTTTTAATATATACAAGTAAATACATGAAGGCTTATGAGCTATGGTTTATATGTCCACATGATTTTTGTTTTATGAAAGAATAGAATTACAGTATAGAATATTTTATAAACTATCTAGTTAATTTAAATACATTTTACTGTTCAAATTGCGCACCGTGAATATTCGATAAAACAATTTTGTATCGACCTTATGTGAACGTATATTGGTGAAATTATATTATTAGACAGTACACAGAGCTTCTATTCGCTTCCACAGCTATCTACAGATCTATTATTAATAATAAACATATGATTTATTCTCAATTAATTCCTATTCAAATGCACTTAAAATGAACTAAAACATACGCGAAAGCTCATATCAACTACTGTTAAGCAGTGGTTAGTAAATTGTATTGAGTCTGTCGTGAATTGTATTGTAGATTAGTTAAAATTTAATTATTTTCAAATGCCAAAAATTTATCATCTGAAATGTTAAAAATAAAAAAATTCTTTCAAGTAACCTTTTATGTAAAAAAAATGTCTAAATTCATGCATATCATTTATTATAAATATTTTTAAAATACTTTTTTTGATTTTAATTTTTCTTATGTTGATATTGGATTACAAATACCATTCGAATTTTTTTCGTTACTCTTTAAAAGAATATTACAACAAATGTTTTTTTTTCAAAATATATTGCGGTCCACTACGATGTGAATAACATGTTTTTATAATAGTAATAAGGAATTTAAATTAACGATGAATTATATAGTTTTTGTCTTAATGCTCGTTCCATTAGAATAATCATTTGAGCTTTTTGTAGCGCTATACGATATGCTGTTAACATTACTGTCTATTTTTTTAGTGAGTTACATATGCCAATCTTGACTTTTAATTAATCAAAATTTCACAGCTGTCAAACATACCATCTTGATGAATCCAAAAAAATAATACGAATTAATTTTTTGCGGACTACTCATGTTATTAGATAAAATTTTAGGTTAAAAATAATAACTTTCAAAGAATGATAAAAATGATGTTATTATATTTATAATATATAGTATGCTTCATGTAATAAGCTTTTCAAAAATAATATGCCTGTTCCAGATTCTGGCGACAACTTTATTTGTAATGAAGTTATGAGAAAACGAACCATTCAGCTAGTAATTACTGACAAAATGAAATTACGACGCTGGACGTGGCCCGACCACATTTTGCAGATAGCCAAAGAGAGTCTTAAAGTAACCTGACCTATTATTTATTTAATTTAACCTGCGAATTCATTCGGTATGAAAAAATACGAATTCAGGTATGACTTAGAAGGGCGTAAAAATACTGCCAGGGATGTCCAGAGGGTCTATTTATAGAGCGGAAATGGAAAAAGAAAAAGGCATGGCAATTATGTAATATAAAAATGTTTTACTAAATAGATGAAATAATTTATCTTCATAATAATATAATATTAAAATCATTATTTTCAAAATATTGTAAATCAACCCAAATTGTTTCAGTCTTAAATAACACAAA
The DNA here is from genome assembly GCA_022683975.1 of Rhyacophila evoluta. Lineage (NCBI taxonomy): Eukaryota > Metazoa > Arthropoda > Insecta > Trichoptera > Rhyacophilidae > Rhyacophila > Rhyacophila evoluta. The sequence goes on from JAGVSQ010013896.1 coordinate 8,906, forward strand.
ATATTTATAACAATAGAATCAAAAAAATAATAATTTACATAAACATTATTGTCTCTATGGAAAATCTTTCGAAATTGTGTATAAATACAATCTTTTGTTTCTGGCTAAATTCGGTTAAAATATAAATTATTCACGAAATTACCTACCATTTTATGAATGGAAAAATTTATGTGTTTATAAAATTATTTAATAAAAACCATTTACATTGATTCTGTATTTAAATATAGTAACATAATAGTCAAGACCTAATGATAAATTAAAAATGAACAACTTTTACATTAGTATAAAAATAATATTATATCAAAGCATGTAATGTATTTTTTTAATTTTATATCTTGACAATAATCAACATACTTAATATATTATATATTGCCTAAAAATTATGTATGGTATAGGTGAGATAAAAAGTAATTTGATAAATTAATATTAAAAAACATAGATATTGTTCTAAAATATTAAACAATATGCGTTGATTATAGTTCATTTATGGTAACAAAAAGCTTGTTTAATGTAGCTTTTAAGCTCTAGTTATCAATATTTATTAGTATTATAAATTATATTCATTTGCTAGTAATATGCTTTCTGTAGTATTTAAATTCTTTATGGACTTCGTTATTCACTAAATAATATCGCTTATTTTCCTGTTTTTAATATTTGTTTCACGACTGTTAGTAGTTAAATTGTCAAGAACTTTTACATTCGAGATTACCAATCGCTACAATTAATCATATTTTTCCCGAATTATTGGTACTCATTTTCGTTTTTTATTCTTTTGTATTTAAAATAACTATTTTCAAGATAACATTTGCATTTATCGGCAATTATTCTTAGTTAATCTCATCCCTCATTTAAAATATTTCACCATTAAATAATTAGGAAAATTTTTAATTCTACAAATGTAAATACCTACATCCAATGTAATTCTTATGAAATGTAACATTATACACAACAGCAATATAAACCGGCTTTGCCTGGGATAGTTTCAAACCCATTCTTTATTTAAATAAATTTTCTTTATCCTATTATTTCAATTTTTATCTCGACATTAATTTTATTGTTTATTTCAATATTTGGCTGTATAAACTAATAATTTTAAAATAAAAATAGATAATATGTATGGTTATTGAGTATATTTTTTTAGTAATTAAATACTTTCGGTGCATCCTTGTTTGCAGTATATCAGTTTTATTGCCAAAATCATCCCGTGGACGTAATAAACTACAATAAAAGTTGAACTATGCTTAAAATCGATAAAAATATTTTTAATTCAGTTGCTTATATACAGGGGCCGATGAAAAATCACGTGCGGTAACGATTAATAATTACAATATTATATGCATTCAATTGGCATCCCGTGGCTCCGTGAATCCTTAATTGCCCTACTCGTGTTTCAAGAGGTAAAATGATCACTTTTTGATTGCTGATTAGTTCCACAGCTTTTTAGCACATTATGTGCCTGGATAATATAAAATCTAAACACGTTTTGTTAAAAAATATAAAAATACGCTAATTAAAATAAAAAAATCCAACCGTAAAAAAGCATAACATTATTTTTATTATTGGTATCGTGTATCTTATATACTGTATTTATTTCATATAAATACAATTAAAATAAAATATTTCAATAATATTCATTTTATTTTGTATTGAATTACAAATGTGCAAAAATTAGCAGGGGTCTTATGGTTTTGGATATATTTTTTATGAGGTTGCTGAAATATCAAAGCTATCTGTTTTTGTTTGTTCGAGAAATGTTTTAAAAATCAACTATCCACTCTTAGTAAAACGTAAAATAGTTGACTACCATATGTATTTCACTATTACATACATGTCTTATTGATAACTCTCCGCTCTGACTAATATTGGTATGTATGCCCCTGATAACTACTTAAGAAATCGAGAACAGCAGCTGTTTTTCATTCCTAAATGCAGGACTATCTTGCCAGTAGTCATGCCAATGC
>JAGVSQ010013897.1:0-10866 GCA_022683975.1 Rhyacophila evoluta
TCTTTCGGCATCTTCAGGCTACATTATATGTGGGCGGTGAGCGAACATATAACATTAAGCAGGTATGAATAATATGATAAACTCACTTTTCTCAAAACTGCGCTTTTGCTATTAGCTACGTTTTTGGTTGTGAGGGTAGACTTTGAGGTAGTTCTTTATCGGTAAATAAGTTCTGAATATTTTCTTGTTTCTAGATGATTTCGTTTCACATTACAAAAACCGTAAGTTTGATCATGTATAATCCCGCTGAGTTAAAAGCACGTAAGAGAGACCATTCCGTTGGCACGCCTTCTTTCGTTAAAAAATAACACTAAAATAAAATTAATATTAAAAATTTGTCGGCCTTGCGGTCTGCACCGGCATAGAAAATAAAAAAAGGGTTGAAATTCGATTTCTTTCCGAGGCGAAAAAAAAATGTGAATGGACACACCCACCCTTCAATATAAATTGGTATATTTATTTATGATCAAACTATGTGATGGTTTTTTATGTGAAAGCGTAATAAAATATTATGAGAACATCGGCAAGTGTGAGATCGAGTTGACCGCTTACAAGTAGAACAGTGGTAAGCGGTAACAATGTGGCATCCTATTATTTTTTTATGATAGGTAGTTAATTGAATTTATTTGCAAATAATATGTTTAGTGATAATAACTTATACAAAGCATAATAGAATGTTAACTTGATTTACGTATATTGCAATCAAGATATTGTCAACTGTCTTAGACGTTTCTCATCGTTTCAACAATTAAAAAACACTAATTTATTTTTTATATATCAATAATAAACTTAAATTACACATAAAATTTAATAAATAAAGATAGACTTTTCTGAAATGATTTTATAAACTTTTATACATTCATTCAATGTTTTATTATTTAAAGCTAAATGTTAAACTGAATTTTATATTTTTTACGATTTCTATTTCATCAAATTCTGTGGGAGACATCATTTTTACTGACGACTAATTATCAGCCAATCATTTGACCTATATGGTTTCCATGTATTGTATTTTAATATACATACTTTGAGAGCATAGTCATGTCTCTGGATTCCATCGAATCACAAGCCCGCGCTATTATATTATAATAATGCCTTTTATATTTTTGATATCACTATTGAAAGGTATTGATTTTAGTAAGAATGTTTTTATTTCATTTAAATTTAATGAAGTCACAAGAAGTCTAAAAATTTAAATACTAATTTTGCACTAATTATCAGCAACAATAGTTTATATCACCAAAAAATTATTTATATCACCAACAATTATACCACAATATTTAGAAATGAATTAAAGAAATGTTAAATAATGTATAATAAATACTTCTGATTCAAAGAGCAAGTTCTTTTTGAAATACACTTTTTGACATTTGAATTTAATATATACAAATTCAGTATCATTGCCTTACTGCTATATGATTAAAACATTAAATACGTCTAACTATTAATTATAATTTCATTATAGGTTATCCAATCCGGTTCTGAATAGATAATGTAAATCAGGCCAACATCGCCCTCGAGCTTATGAAGAAAAAAGCTTCTCAAAAGCTTCGATGTTTTGAAAACAATAGGGTGGCCTATTAGCCAGAGGACCCGTGCGATCTTTTATAACGGTCACGTACCCTAACATTGTCACGACAGGAGTATCTATCCACGTAAAAAAATAACACACATCTAAAATACCCACAATATCCTATCTAAATTACACATGTATATATTATACTTAGCTGGTTGAGAGGTTCGATATCAGAGACTTTTATTTTTTCTTTTTGTTTGGTGACTGTGTTTAAAAACCACTTCATCTTATACACCGTACATTCAATTTATTATAAGAATCAACATGTTCGCTGACTTGAATAAATACAGGACTTTAGGAAAAATTTACCACAAAAAAACTAGGTTGACGATATAATTTGACTAGTGGAATATATTTGATTTATAACTACAAGTTTTTAAAGTAAAAAGTAAAAGAATATTTTGCAATTAATTTTATTATCATTGATATCTGAAGTCATAGAGATCTTAGTGATACATACAGTAGTACTTTTATTGTATTATAAGATTAATAGATCTTTGTAACGCAGACTTAAGCACTCACTTTGACATCAGATATTACAGGTTAAAATCTCATATCTGCCAAGTATTATTTCAATTCATAATTCAAGGATTGGATGCCCAGCAAAATCAAGAGAATTGGCTGATGACCAATGTTCGTAAAAACAATCGGTTAAAATAACTCTTCATATTGCGGAGATCCATATACTCTTCAATAGGTTATTTTATGTAATTTATACAATGGACATGATCGCATTGCGGAGGTCTTTAAATTGTTGAAATCAATACGATCCATTTATGGAGCGGACACGACAAAGAAAATATGTAAAAAAAATACAGCTGAATGAATTTATTGAGTAATCTTCAATTTTGAAACTAAAACTGCAAAAATTTCAAATGGTAAATTATCATTTGGTGATTGTTACCGTATTTATTTTTATTTCTCTTCAATAATGAATTTGAATTACTTAGAAATAAACGTAAATAATTTATTTAGCCTCGTGAAACTCTTCAGAAACATCAATCAAATCATTACAAAAGTTTTTATGTTCAATTAATACCCGTGTCGTAATTTTTCGTGAGCATTAGTGAATATTACACGTTCTTGATTCGCTCTACTTATTTATATTGTTCTGAAAATTTCCATTACTCATACGAAAAATAATCGTAAATGTGTATCTACGGTGACTAACAAAATGTTTTCATATAAAATGAATTGATTAAATAATTATTTTTATTTATATTTTGATTTCATATAAAACGTATCGTTTTATGTAAACACGAACATTAGTTTCCGAATAGAAATAATATAAGATTTTATAAAAAGATTAAAGGATGCGCTTATTGACTTTGCTGACATTTATGACAATTTAATTATCACTTTTGTTTTCACGTCCTCAAAAATCAAATACCTTTTTACGTTACTGCAGTTGTTTGATTTTTAAAAATATATACATTAACTTGACAATTTATAACATTATATACAAAAAACCTGTATGAACTGAAAATGCACTTATTAAAAGCAATTTTTTTCTTCAATTACATCCAATACCTCAATGGGACACATGGACACTAAATGGCATCTTCAATAATCATGCCACCATTATATTGGTCTATTGAATACATATCGACTGTACAAAGGGAAAAGCGCGTAACCCACAATTTTTTTAAATGGCTTTTATTCGATAATTTCAATGTATACAACTTAACACACGTCCTACCAAAAAGACGTACGCTGAAAATGGCGAATTAGTGTATAAATTTAGAATTGAAATTAGAAAAAACGGTGGTTTGCTATCAGGTTTGCGATCAAAAAAGGACTTCCACCTAATGAATTTTCCTGGTTTTTCTTAAACAATTCATCAAATTAATATCATATTGAGTAAATAAAACACCAGTCTTAGTATTTGTGGACTTTAAGGCTGTGTCCATGCAATGTTTTTTACTTTGGTCTAAAATACTCTAAAACCATTAAATAAAAACGTTTTTTTGGCCTCCTGTATTTTTTTTACTGTGGGTTACCTCCTTTTTCTTTTCCTCGGTAAATAGAGCGGACCTAATAAATAGTACTCAGCAGCCTTCTAAGACGCCGAAACTAGATTGGATTGAAAAATAGACAGATCAATTTAAGACTTTATGGAGCCAACAGCATCACTTAATCGAGTCAAATTCACCCTAACACAACTGTAAACTTGTAAAGAGTGCTTTCATAATTAATTTTTAAATTTTTCATAATTATTCCACTTTAAGTTGAAGCAAAATGTGTCTGTTCTATTTTGAAGCTTGATTTACTAAGTTCACAATATTGAGTGCTTTATTTTGAGTTAAATTATTTAGCTTCAGTGATTAGAAATGGTCGATAATATTTCTAAAAGTAAATCTCAATTCTTAGTTTTAGTATTCTTCTAACACAAATCATGCGTGGTGTACTTTTTTTGTTTTATTTACACCAACAAAATTTCCCACACTTCATCACACGCTACGAATATTGAAGTACTCTTAAGGGAAAACACTCGCCATTATATTGATTTAAGTAACCCTCTACTTTCGTACGTACCAAGCTTAACATTTCTTCAATAGAAGGCACTTGTTAACGAAAACGAGCCTTTGAAATGGCAGCATTTCAATTGTTTCAATTCATTACATTGATATTATTCAATTTATTCATTTAAAGTGGCTATTTGACTCTGAAATAAATATAGTACCATTTGACTGTGTCACCCTTCGAAACAATTGAAATTTGTAATAAAACATTTACAAACGTCAACACAAAAGAACAGCACAGTAAACAAAAAATCTGAATACTGTTTTCGTTCGACTATTTATATGAGTGTGGGAATAATAAACGATTATATCATTTGAACGTACAAATATCATTCATCCGAAGAAGTTTATTTTTGCTTATATTAATTATCATCGAGGGTCATGGCTAAGCTGTCAAATTAAAAACATTCTGACATTGATTCTCATTCATCAAAATTATAAATTCTCGATAACAGAATTAAATTTAGCAATATTTTTTATTCAATCAACGACTCAATCGAGCCACCAATCTGGGAAACACTGTTATGGTACAGAGTCAAATTTGCAAACAATGAAAATATATATTAATTCAAAATATGCAGTTAATTTCTCTTAACCTTTCCAAAACTTTAATATATACAACATCTAAGCTCTTACTTACTCTTGCATAATTTAAAAATAAGACACCGAATAGTCTCACTTATATCACATCTAATATTTTTTTCAGTTAACTATTAACATTAAAAATAAATTATTAATATTTAAATTTACTCCGATGAATAAAAAAAAATAATAGTTCCAAATATTGAAGTTGAAAATACTTTGTAAAACTTTTGAAAGTACCATAGTTTTTATAGAATTAACTGAAAATAAATCTACCCTAAAGTTTAAGTAGAACGCTTGAATAATAGAAGAAACTGATTTAATACAACGAGTATATATTTTTTACCAATAATAAATGTATCAAAACAGAAGCATTAAAATAAACGAAGACTTTTTCTCAAGATCAATTGTTAAGCTAAGTGTCGGATGTATGTATTTAAAACCAGATTAATTAAAAGCACTTTGATTTCATATTTATTTACATCGAAGTATGATTTTAATTTAATTTTGAGCTTGCGATTTGACATACGTTAAAAATGGGTAACTGTCTCACAGATCCGACACTGTATAATATATTCACACATGCGATTATGCAAAGAGAATATTAATTCAATATATCCCCCATATAGCTAAATACGTAGAAGTACGTGTATTGGTACGATCAATAGGTGTTAGTGTATCTGAGTCAGTGGTAAAACAAATGCATTTAATTGGAAAAAACACCGAACGTCTTAAGATTTTGAGTGCTTATATTGATAACGGTCTTTGACTGGGTTCCTTGTGAATTTTATTCCTCACATGAGAAATGAAGTGGCTATATGATTGAGTGAAATATTTTGGGATTTGCTGCTAGACAATGAATTTTAAACGAGTAAAAAAACATGGTAAAAATAAGCATGATAATGCGTTGATGAAATTATTTTATCACTTAAGTGGATGTTTTTTTCTTTAAAATATTGAACTAAAAAAAATCATTCATACGTTTTCTAACAAAATTTCCTTCAAAACAATAAAGTATTTAAAAATATATCCCTTATTATAGGATATTTCTGCCTCCCCATTACATATATTTTTAGAAGAAATATTTGTAAATAGAGTACAAATATATCACTGTTAAATGTTGAGAATAACGCTGAAAAATCATAAAACGATATTAATATTATTATCGTAGGCAAGGGTACGTTAGGTTACATGTCGCCAAAGCTAAAATAATAACGTAGAGAACTTCTAAAAAATCTAAATATCATTTTTAAGCCAAAATCTGAAGAATATACAGATGAAATCTCAAAATATATTTATTCAAGAAATATAGTACATTTGAGCGGCAGGATATATTTTAAGTTATTGATATTCTTATTAACCACTCAATTGTCTCCCGAGATATGTCGAATAAATTATAACTCATTTCTTTATCACACATCCATGATACACTTAATAAATACCGGGCGTAAAGTCGGAGTGGATGCAATGTAGCTAATTTTTAGTCGAGTTTCTGTATTTTAATTTGTGATAAAAAATAAGGATATTAAATTCCAGATTTATTCAATGTTGAATATAATTGAATGATAAAGAAATAAATTACGTTGTACGTAACAATAAGAGTGCACACTGAAAATTGCAAGAAGAATCAGGCACACGATAATAACGCGTTGTATGAAGGTATGCATGTAGTCAGTTGTAGGTACGTATACTTCCGGCGTATTTCTCGGCGGGACTCGAACGCCGGCCTCTCGCAACCGAACTTAATTGAGCGTAGCGCCGAACAATTACGCCACGGAGTCAAAGTTAATAACATCTCAATATCACCTTTGCTCATCACAATGCCATCGAATATGAATAACGCATATTTTTATATTGTATAGCACTCGGAGGTATTAAATATTTTTAAAATCTTCGCCAATATTGTAAGAACACGTTAGTCAATTTTTTGGTTTAAGTCAGTAAGAAAAGATTTATTTTTTACAATTTCTTATATTATTGGAACATTTTCGCATTCACAAATCATTCGTACATTTTTTATACATATGTGTGTTTTATTACAAAAACTTGCCAATGATGTGAAAAATTGTAAAAAATTAAAGTACACTTTACAAAGTAACTTAAACCAACAAATCAAAATCATCGACGGAGTATTTATGAATCAAAATTTCATATTCACGTTTCTAATTTTACTCACAATTTTATGTTGAGTTTACATAAATCACCCGTTAATCAATTATTTACGAACAAAAATTAATCTCTCCAATTTTTGTATGATGTAAACAATACTTATTTTGTAGAAGACAATTAATAGCTATGTTATAAAATATTTCTTATGCAAAATATATATACTGTTGTAATCTACAATGTCTTGTAATACAAAATCAAATTATAAAAAATGAGCATTTATGACTAGCTTATTTGGATGTAAGAAATAATACCTCTTTTTTTATCGCCAAAAATTATCGTCAATCCTTAAATATAATATGATAGATTTTATATATCGATTACATCGATTATTGCAAAATAAAAATATGACTTAATGTTTTGACCACATGTTGCGGACTTTCTTCTTCTTAAAGCCAACGAAATGCTAGCCTTTGAGCCCGTACATGATACTATTTACAAGATGTATTTATGAAAGCTACAGGTTACTTGTATAACCCTGGGAAGATACGAAAAACCTGAAGTCGATAGGAATTGTAGGAGCTGTGTATTATATATCTACTGCATTGACACGAAAGAAGAAAAAACCATTTTATTTTAATAATAAAAAAAAACATGTGGCATCAAATTTCATGACGTTAACGAGTTCATTGCAAAATATTTCAATTTTAACGGTATTTCAAAAAAGTTTACGTATATTTGATTCAATGATTTAAATACATTATAAGCAAAGTGAGATTAACTGATATAGTCTACCGAAGGTATCTAGTTTTCAGATGAATAATGTATTGGGAAATATATTCAATTGACCGCCGAACCGGTTATAGTCGGTGGTGTATACTCTACGTTGAAAAATAATAGAAACAATGGAACAATCGCATTCTGTATTGCGTTTTTGTGCGAAACAAGTGAAAAGCGAGAACAAACCGTAATTCGGTGTCATTAAGAATGCAAATTGCATGATGTATGCAAAAGCGTTTAAGACATTTTAATACTGCACATTTTTATACGGAACTTTTGTTATTAGTGAATGTCTTCAGGGATTGGCAAACAATTTAAAATATTAAAAGAATTACATTTTAATTAATATGTTTTAAAATTAATATACAAACTAGCTTATTGTTGTAAAAAATGCCTATAAACCATATTGCTGAACGGTTCTCGAAAATTTTAAACGCCAAGGTTTCAAAGAGCGTGTATACCTACGTACACTCTTGTATTCTTGAAGGAAGGAAATTTAGCAATTTCAAATTTTAACTGTACTGTATTTTATTGTTTCTAATTTTTAATTATTTAATTTGCGATGAGAATTTTAGTGTAGAATGATTATTTTATTATGAAACATTTTTTGCAATTAAGAAATATTCTGGATCGTGTACCTAATAGTAGTTATTAACGTTACTAGGCACATGAAATAAATTTGTATTTATGCTATTTATTAAATGTGAGTTTGTTGTTTATCAGAGTGCAGTATTTATATCAATATTAATTTTAAAATAATTCTAATTAACGAGAACGTTTATCGGCTAAGTGAATGGCCCTCGAATACTACATGGTGAATATGTGCGACACATAAATATTAACGGCAAGAAAAAAGTTTTAAAAACATTTTAAATAGTTATTAACTTACGACCATTCAAAAAGCACGTTGAAAATTAGTTATTGGTTAATTAATAATAATTATAAAAAATACTATCCATTAATGAGAGTTTTATTTTGATATTTACAAGTCCTCAATTTATTAGGCATCCAGTTGAACTCTTTAAAATTAAAAAAACAATGAATATGCGAGATTTGAATCTATGGCGGTGTTGCAGTTATATATATAACTCGATGCGGATTTATAGTTTTAATTCACGTTATAGCTCAATGTTTAACGTGTACTATATAATATCATATAAGGTGATGATCCTTTTCATCTATCCACTACAGTCCAATTAGGATTCAATACTAAGTACTTGAGTATTTGTGCACGTAGTGTTTTTTTGAAACTCTTTCAAATCGTTTCAAATATAAATGCGTCTATGTATTCATCCGTCAGTAATAGCAATGGTCATAAAATAATATACCAATAACAATTAGGCATCTATTTATTACAATTTGCACTGAGTGCATTTGCACACAATATCTACATATCATCATTGCGTGTAGTTACGTCATGAACTAATAGTCGACAAAAAAGGAAACTGCCTTACCGACTGCGTTACTTCACGCCGTTACTTCTGTACAAAATAGGCGGTAAAACTATTTAATCGACATGGTTATTGCAGAAATCTGCAATTTTAATAGCGTTTTATTATCAATTAAGTTATTAAAGGTAACGAAATCAACGTCCTTGTGCTCGTGGGTATGTACGAAACGAAGAAATAATTTGTTTCATACTCGTGACAGCTAGTTATTTATATGAAAATGATATTTTTTGATATACAATTACATTTTTTAAATTTGAAAGTCTTTTACGACTTTTAAAATATTCCATTTGAAAATGTCTATGTCTATTTTGTTAAGGCGTATGTTGTACACGATGTCTTAAAAAGATTTATTCTTCGACATATGTGATTCTAATATAAAATGATAATTATTATCAATAAAATTTCTGAATTATTAAATAATACAAAAAATATTTTTGCAGAATAATCTTGAGTTTTATTGTGGACTACTTTAACCCTTTGACTCCTAAACAACAATATATTGCCAATCATAATATCAACATACACAGCAATCGTTTTACGTCTTGTTGCCTAACATTTTCAAAAAATGCTACCGACTATTAATTTTAATAAGAATACGGTGATTTTTCTTCAAAAATATTTATAAATGGTTCTTTGTGGTCAATTTCTCGCTAAGATTCTTAAATTTTCAATAACGTCGTATCCATTTGGTGCTTTTAAGATAACTCTTATAAAGCTCTAAATTAATCGAAATGTAATTGATGCTTTTAATAAATGATCGTGTGTAGATGGCCATTGTATCTACATTTTTTTTTTAAAACTTCCATGAATGAATGAATATGTAGGCATTATGTATGAAAATATTTATCGCATACTCTTCGTGTGACACAGTTAATAGTAATTAATTTTTCATTGTGTATATTTTTTATTAATTGGGGAAACGGAAAACTCCAAAGCGGATTTGTTGAGTAACCAAATGGAAAACTGCCAGGTCAATTACTCGCATTCAAATACCTATGGAAATTGACTCATATAAAACAAACGTGGAGCCGGGTACTCATTTTTGAGTGAATTATTTAAAAGCATTGTTTCAGCTTTATTCTGACTATTTAAAAAACATCTCAAGTATTTTTACTTTGCGTAATAACTTAAAATGTTAATTTTAATTTGAAACTTTTTCTGAATACGTTTCATTCATATTATTCTAAGAATTCTTCATACTTTTTATTTTTGGAATGCTCGCCTTTTCTCCACATTACTATAATTATAAACACAATAATTTACAGCAATATAGATGGATAAAAATAAAAAACGAGTCAGAATTTTTCATTAAAATTTCAACTAAAACAAACTGCGTAATTATATAAATCGTTGAAATATTTCTTTGATCCTAATTTATATACGAATGCTAATTTTTATTATTATTCTGACGGTTCACTGCCGGTATTTTATTGTGATATACATTTAGTTTCCATACTACTATTTGGTAAATTTAGTAAAATAGAATTTTTGAGAAAGAACAATTTAATTTCCATATCTTATGTTTAAAAATACGTTGTTTTCAATGTGTCTAGGATACCTTAATCCGTGACTTAAATGTTAACATACTTGTCCAATATTATGAAAAAATGACAATACTATTAAAGTCTAAAGCAGTGGTTCTTAACCGGTGCACCGTGCGCTTGTTCCAAGTGCACCGCGAAAAAAATCATCAGACCAAACAATATTTTCAAGGTATTTAATTCTTTTAAAAGAAGAACGAAAACGAAATTTAAAAATATGTAATATTAACTGCGAATGTTAACACTAGTTATACTGTACTAGACCAAGTTGTAAATATGGTAAATTTCATCAAATCGAGACCTTTAAA
>JAGVSQ010013898.1:0-10865 GCA_022683975.1 Rhyacophila evoluta
CTAACAGTGATCTCACATATGGAAGTTCACCAGTTTTAAATAATTTAGAATTTATCAATAAATGATTAAGATTTCTTGTGAATTGTCAGGTTAATCATTTTTTTTCTGTTCCGTGAAAGAAAATATTTTTAACCACTGGTTTCCAATTTTATTCGCGCAAGATAACTTTTTATCAGAAATAGATGCCTAGCATAATATATTTCCATTAAACTTTATATTGTAGATATTGACGATTTTTTACATCACTTTTTCTATTAAAAGTGTTTACGAATTTCATTTTTGTCGAAATAAAAATACAATGTGATACAAATATAAAAAATATTATCATAAATATTTGAAATCTAGAGAAAATTCTAATTTTATTTTCATATCCATAATCCAGTCCCTAACAAAGTTTAGTAAAAAATATGACAAAATACGAATTCGATGTTTTATACTGTCATTGAATATGTTATTTGTTTCAATGAGTAAAGCTTTTATTTTTATTTAATTTCAGGATATTAGCTGTCATAATGATGATATTTATTACAAAACAAGTATAATGTAGAAGGAAAAGTTTGAGAAAAAAATTAACAATGAACAATAATATACAAAGCAATTAATATTGACCAATATATATAATATATTTTAACGCTGTTGTGCTTAATTTAATACACATGTGATAAGAAAATCTTTCCTTAACCACGTGTCGGATAAGGAAAATAAAATAACGGAAATACTGATTTTATAAACGTAGTAATATGAACTATGGATTCAAAACAAACTGTAATTTTATCTGAATTAAAAATTATTAAAAGGAAATTGAAAATGTATAAATACCATCAGTCAATTATTTAAAACATATAATGTATATTCAAAAAACGGCTGCACAACTTTTTTTTGAGTACCATAATGTACCCAACAAATCAATTATAACTTTTCAGAGAAACGTAAACGCCCAGAGCTTATTATTTGTGGCGAGAGAAGAGTTAGTTCGCAAGTTTTACTCGAGGCAATGATTAAAATAGTTTAGGTGGAATTTCTTCCACATGTCCTCACGGTTCGGTGTCCGGGGACGGCATTCTCCGGTGGATGGTTGTGTTCCAATTACGACGTACACTTTCCAAGCGTTATCAATACCAGGTGAGAAGAACTTACCCCTTTTTAAATCGTATATACTGTAAAGCTTTCGTAAATTACGTGACTGCCATGATATCTAAAGATTACATATTAATTAAGTTTATTCAGCATTTGTTTATGCTACAACGGAAGGCTGTAAACTTTCTCTTAACGAATTGAATATAAATCTACTATTTAAAAACCTGATATTTTTACATCGTCGTCTTGCTTATTATTCGTAGCCGTTTTTCAAGTTGAAGCTTCATAATCTATTTGCTTAAATGGTACACATTACATACAACTTGGGGGGAATGTATACTTTATACAGTGTGTAGTTAATATATCATAAAGATTATCATTAAACATCAGCTATTAACGTTGAATACAGCACTCTATAACAATTTTATTGTTATCGGCATTGGAAAGCATGGAATAGATAATTATAAATTTTATGTCATAATAATAATTAAACAATTACAATCGAATTAAGTATATTACATATAAACACGATTTGAGCATTAATTGTGTACTCTATATCAGATAATTTTGAGCCGATTTCGGGAATAGATCGTAAGAGTAAAACTATATGACGCTTACACTGTTTTACTTAAATCATAAATCATACGATAAAATGAAAAATGTATAAATTAAGACTTCGGCTGTTATATTCCTTACAATATTTTTGCATTCCATGCGGATATCTATTTTGAACTGATTTGACAAAAAAACGAAAATCATCAAATTGTCGAGTACGATCTTTTGCTTGTAAACGGGTCGATATGTGTTTTTAGGAAGAATGAGTTTAACTACGACTTTATTTTTAGTAATACACATGTTCACGCTATTATTTACGGCTTTTAAATTAATATCATGTTTTTGTGACAGCAATGGAGAGGAATTTTCTTTATCAAATTACATTTGTTTATCTTACTTGTATGATTATATTAAGCTCATCTTCCCTGCATTGGCTTCTGAAGCAGCATGCTTTTTTGTATGATTCAATCAATTAATTCAAAGTAAATTTCCAACGAATAACGTCTGAAAACACCTTCAAACATATCATATTATAATAAAAATTAATCGCTTATAAACAATTTGATTTAGGTGACTGAAAAAATTGATAAAATATAAGTGAAGGTTTAATATTGCCAAGAGATGTTTATTCAAAATCGTAATTTTAAATCAAAACTTTGACATTTATAATAGCATCGGTGTATTTCGGTATAATATATTATTTTTTATACTTTTAAAATATTGTTTTAAGAATAAATTCCTAATTCGATGTTATTGAGTAATAATATTATGTGTAAGGCAATGTTAGACATTTTCTTGGACAGTTTATACGGCGTAACCCAAAAATTAAATATGATTTATTTTTCGGATGGTTGTTCTATAAAAAAATATGTTTCACATACTTTATTTTGTCGAGCGTCCACAAATTCAAATGAGTATTCTTGTAATTGACAATTATATTAGACATAACTAATAAAAAGTAACCGCAAATGCTGATGTCATTTTATGGAATGTCTATGATTCATTTAGTCTTTTTATCCTTAAAATGCTGATTTCATGCTCAAAGCCTGCTATTGTTGTATTGGATTGGTGAAGAGTGTGCAAATTAATAATGAATATAAGAGTTTTCATACCTATGATGTCTATACTGGATTATGCTTATTTTTTTATTAAATTGTGCATTGCATCATATATCTGAGTATTAAAATGTGACTTTCTTACTTTAAGGAAAATATTTCGTCACAATGTATGATTTAAAAACTTTAAACTAATCTAACACTATCATGTTATTAAATTATTTTTCACGTGGATAAGAACTTAAGATGGAGTCCCATTGATTTATAGAAATTTTCTCTTCATATTCAGAAGAATTAATACAGACCATTTTTATTTCCACTTTAGTTATTTTGGTCTTACTTCCAATTGAATAACTTACAACTATTTCTCAAATAAAGTTTTTTATTTTAATCCCTGATGTTTACCAAGAATTTATATGAAACACATTTAATGATATGTAATGCAAACAATGGACGAAAATCTCAAAGACGAATAAACCAATAATAAAGGAGGTCCATCATTCTTGATATTGGATGCTTAGAAAAATAACTATTTTTATTTGTTATGGTCTCGTTTTGCGCCATAGTGTAAACCTCATATTAAGCGTACAATGCTACCACACATAAAAAGGGCTTCTTTTAATTTAGATCCTAGGTCGGTTGAGCCTAGTCATTAATTTTCACGATTAGCTATTTGTTTGCAGGCCGCTTGGCTAAGTGCTGCTTTAATATTTACTATCTCATTTCACGTCTGAGTCCGCCACCAAATAATTAATTTTCTATGCGAAAAAGAATCAAATTAATTACAAGGCTTACTGTATTTACTTTAAAAAAAGTTCAAATGGAAAGCTTATTGCTCTCAATTGAGTGTTGAGATAATATCTATTTTCGCATCTATAAATTAAAGAATTTTAAAGCAAGCATTTTTCTTATTTTCATTTGCAAATACACCGTATACAAAAATAATATTACGAAATTTACATATTTAATCATAATCAAAACTCTATTGATGTTAGTTATTAAATTTGAATACATATCAGTGAAATATAAGTGCTATAATAAGCTGTTCATTATCAAATTTTGAGAGCCAGTCCCTATTCTGAGTAAAATTTTATTGATGACATACTTTCATTTTAATTCGTAACCCTGTTTAATACAATCAAGGAGTCGAGATTTGAGTGGTTTCTGTATTAGTCAGTCCACTTTCGAATACTGATACTACTGAGTACCTTTTTATAGCGTAACAATATTGTTATCATCATTCATTCATCTCCCCGGTGGCGTAAAGGTTAACGTGCGCGCCTTGCGATCCGGAGAATGTGAATTTGATTACAATATCTTTCGGATTTAAAAAAAAAATGTAGGACTACATTTTCATTGTCTGAAAAACAATTTTTGTGAACAATAGTTTGTCAAGACATGTCTTCACATTGTGGAAATCCATATAAATACTCCGCTTTTAGAGTAGATCTACGTGCTTAACCTAGAAAGAGAACATGGTATACAATTATAACTAAATTTTGTTTTACAATCTGTGGTTTTTGCTCTCTGGATATTCATTTCAATAATGATGGTTGTAAATATTTATTTATTATAGTTAAAGGTCTATTAAACATAAACAACAACATTGCTTGTAAATATAATATTATTGAATACTTTGTCATTGATTGCATAGTGTTATTGAAGCTATAACAGAAGTCAAATTCTAAAAGGTTTTGTAGAAATTACTTAAAATAAAATCGGCCTGAAAGAGGCCTACGCCATTAGTGTAGAATTAAACACAAAATCCTAATCACATTACTCATTTCTAATAGTAAATATTCACAGTAAAATGTAATATTGACGGTTTAATCATTTTCTTGCTATGTTATAATTAATTATTTCTCGTAGGATTATTTGTAATTTGTAGTTTGATACATTATTCTTACGGTGAGACTTCCATTAATTCTGTAAGTGCGAATTTCATTTCGATATTATAACGCGTACATTCAAATTGAAACGTTTTTCACCCTCGCAGTGTCACATAAAATTTTAATATAAAATACGTGAACATAATATAGGGCCGACTTAATTAAAATACATGTTTTCTCATCCGAAAGACGAATACACTTTGAGTAAATTCTCGACAAAACCATTACTCCTCGGTGACTAAATGTCTTTGTATTTTCATACAAGTCAAATGCTAATACGGTAAATAATTCAATGACAGTTATTCAGAGAAGTCCTTCAAGGCAGAGACGGCGACGACGCGCCACCGAACAATTTAAATAAACATAACATACTATTGTTATTGTAATGATATATTATCAACTTATAAGTAAAAGCTATATTATTTACTTTACAATCAGACGTAAGACTCTTGTTCTCAAAGGGAAAAGGAATTTATGCTGCATATTTACTGGTCACACTTAATTTATTTTTGTTATTATTATTACATCAATCTGAAAAAATAAAACTTGTTTTAATTAGAGCTCTACTCAATAGATTAAACTATTCTAAAAGTCAACAAATTTTTATTCTGTTGGTTGAATAGTATAGTTGATAACTATCGATCAAATTGTAATGTACAATCATAATTCAAATAGAGATTGTGATCAAGAATTCTCGAGAAATTTTGAATATAAATTTTGTTTTTTCTCGAGAATTTCGATTTTTATACTGGAAAGTAAGCGTCGTTAATTTGATTTGATAAAAGAAAATTGTGAAACATCATTAAGCATAATAAAACCAACGTCGAAACAGAATAAAAGAAACTTTTTACATTCTTCATCTTTTTATCTATAGCTTAAATGTCATGGTATTTTTGCTGTATTGTTTTTTATTTGTGAACCATTTATAAAAAATAAAAAAGTTTTATCTCGCTTATTTCAGTATTAAAATTAAAATGAATGTTTTACTTCCTACCAAATTTTGAAAATTCTCGAGATTTCTCGTAAGTAATTAAGTAAAATAAATTCCCTCATTCTAAAGATTTGGAAAACTGTTAAAAAAGAGATTTCCCGATCTCGAGAATTCAAAAGTATCGAGAATTTCACAATCACTAAATTAAACATTATTAATTGATTAACCATTAAAGAAGGAGATATATATAGAGTTAAATATTATATAACATAACTAAATAAATTTAAAATAAAGTATCGTACAAATTATACCATAAGGGTTGATCTGAATTTCGACCAATTGGTTTATTTAAGCTGTGACTATTTGAAATAAATCAACGTCAATAGAACAACGTCTGATTAGAAATAAAACCATAATTGAATTGGCATTCTAAAATTGGTAATTTAAGGTAATTTTTCTCATATTCGTGAAATATCTTTCCCACATGTTTGTAAATCTAACAAAAATGCCAAAGATTGAAAAAAAATTGAAAATCGCACTGCTTACTTAAATCTATTCCAATTGACGTAAAGGCTCCGAATTTTGCCCCCGACCTTTTTACTCCACTGGTTTCCTCCCCCGTTGTTCTCGTGCCGGGGGTAAGTAATGATCATTTACTTTTCTAAAGGACGGGGGATGTGGAGTATGCTGCACGGCTTACATGAAGAATTTCGTTGGAAAAATGTCATGTGCTCGTTGGGTCTCCTTGGCGCGGAACACTCAAAAGTATATGACGTGTGCTTAAATTGAACCAGTGACGAAGCACATTGTATCATAATAGAGGAATAAATTTGCCCGCGAATTTTTAGTGAAATTTTCTAATACTGTATTAAAAATATTATACTGAACGCCCACAATATATAACGCGTATATATACTATGAGACAGCCGTGACAGAGGTTGAAAACAACAGAAGTCTACCTTAGAAAAATTAGTTAATAATATACTTATGTGATTAGTATAAAATATGATTAAAATAAATTACATAATTATTCTTGTAAACTATGGTCTACCAAACCATAGTTGTAAGGTATGTTCAGGTGTTATCTACCATGGCCCTTCAAGTGTACATTAGTCGGTTTACGTTTAATCTGAGATGAAAAAAATGTGCGGATTGAACAGTTTTAATAAAAAAATTAGGTAGCATATATTAAATGATATTATTTTTTCAAAGAAATATTTTTAGAATGAAACTTCTCCGTAATAAAACTTAAAAGCTCCATGTTTTCGTTTCATATGTATGTTCTTATGTTAATGAATTATAGCAACCTTAGGTTAGATAATACTATCTAGTATGTTTTAATACTTTCAAAAGATAATGAACGACGCAATCCAAAGAAGTATTATTTGTAAATATGTTTAATCTAGGTCTTTGTAATTTAGTTGATGAGACTAATCTTCAATTCTCCTTTTTATACGTTATATAACTCATTACGTCAATGTCAAAATTATTACTTACTTAAGTGAATACATACATTTATATCGTAAGAGACTCGATAGGTTATAGTTATCAATAATAGACGTATACGTATGAAAATATTAATCTAAAGCTTTTGGATGATTAAATATTGTTTAAAGTATTTGGTCTTATCTATAAATTCTTATCAATAGTATGCTATTTTTAGTACTGAAACTTACGTATAGATTAGTTGGTGTTATGCATGATTTAATATTTCGATAAAATTATTAATAATATGTAACTCTAAAAAGACTTACCTCATTAAATTGGATTTGATAGACATTAGTCATTACTCAATAGGCAGTTGTGAGCCTCAATTTATGACCATTCGTACTTACTGAAAATTTTGTGGTACACTCAAAAATTTATTGATGATGCAAATGCGTATTTATATTAAAAGCTTCATTGCATATTAATGTGTATTTTATGTATTGTAATTGTATTTTTATTATCATTTATTTTATCAAATTCATTTTTCTTTTAAGATTTTTTGTCATAATTATATCCGTATATAGTTCACGACTAACTGTATGTTATTACAAAAATTATGAAAACAAAACCGAATAGTTTATCGGAAGATTAAATATTCAATGAACTATTTAAAAAAATATATACTAACGAATTCTTGAACCGTAAATTAAATAAAAATGTTGAGATAAAGCTGAAATGTTTCTTTCACAAAATTATCAATGCCTGGAATGGATAAAACAATGAAGTATTTTTTGTTCTGATCTTTTCAAAGACAATATATGTTGGATTTCTAAGCTGAGAAGAAGTAGTGACCACGTTAGAAACCTAGATGGCCGGTAGAGTAAAAGCGTCCAGAAATAGGTATTTACTTAGATCACATGAATGGAATGTGGGCCGAACCCAAGATGGGATGACATGATGAGGATGTGGGGTTAAATACTTGAAATGACCGAGTGGAGTGTATATATCTACTAATTCTGAACTGCGGGCATTTTCGGGTTAGAAATGAAGACAAAAGATTTTTACTGAAAATATTCTGTATGTTAAAATAGTTCCACATTCTCACTTAGCTTGTAGGAAAGAGAGAGCGATTTTTCTTTTGTCTCAGTTTTCGTTTCGTAAGTTTTCTAAAAGTAAACGAACACTTTTATGTAGGCTAAAGATAAAAAAGCTTCTAAATCTATGCTATAACATGTATGCAGATTTTTATAGCTGTCTTAACCATTAATCTAATTACCTACATTAAGGCAGTATTCATAATTTATTAATATTTTCTAACCTACGGGGTAGGCCAGTCGTAGGTCTTATTAGTACAAGGTTACGGATGATGTTAGCTTAACTTAATAATTTATATGTTGAAGGAGATTAGTGGTTTGGATTTTAAGCTACGTTACGTAAAGCGGTAAATACCATCAATATATTGTAAGAATACATATTTCACGTAATATTATATGTAGTTCAAAGGAAGAAACATAATTATAGAATTTATCCATTCAAAAATACTCTACGAATTTTCCCTTCATATTAATTATAATCGAGTTACTCTATAGTTAAGCTTCTGTTAGGATGAATATAATACGACAAAAAACTCTTCTTCAAACACGATAAAAACATATCTACATACTATATTTTTTTTATTAGGCTGCGGGCACGATAAATGCCGCGGCGATACAGCGACGGAAACAGAGATGCAAAATAGCTGCTGTGACGACAATGTATTGCCGCGCCACCGAACTTGCTCACTCAACTATTTATAGTTATTTTTAAATTTCTGTTACCGTCGCTTTGCCGCCGTCGCTCTGTTATTGTACCCGTGGCCTTAGTTTTAACGTTGATGTGTAAAATATACTGTAGTATGTAAAGAAACATATAAAAATATTCTAATTTTATTTTTACACCATGTTCATTCATAAAGTGTCGCATATGGATCTACACAGTGTGGGAATCTCAACTCAAAAAGTGGAGTAAATGGATCTTTTTTAGATTTTTAAAATCCGACAGATTGAGAATTGAGCCCGCTTTCTCCGGATTACTAGGCACGCACACTATCAACTACGCTACTGGGGAGATATAATACGTTAAAATATAATATTCAAACATAGTGTAAATATATTTATATACTATCAAATTTTCTACTAGTTTTAATGTTGATTTGTAAAATATATTATAGTTTATAATAAAAAATATGAAAACATCTAAAAGATACTCTATAAATTTGTATTGATATGATTTTTTATGCTGTCTCCAAAAGATGGCGTTATATAAATATCTTTTCTTATTAGTTCACTATTGTTTATTATTAGACAATATAGTGTTATATACATTTTTGGATCTTCATAAAATTAATAAACCTCCTTATTAAATGTGTGTATTGGTATGTATAGCTTATTAACAGCTTCACTGAAATAATAATATTTTTTTATACATGTCAAGTTTGCTCGTTAGCCAATGGTTCGTCACACCTACGCAATTGTGTTCTGCCATTCAAATGGTAAATGAGATGGTAAAAAAGGCTATATACACTTGTTCTCGGGTAAATGGTTTATGTTGAAGGCAACACTGCCTTATTACCGAACCGCTCGCTACTCAACCGAAGTCGTTTGGTGACGAATGCAGGCTATTTAGCGCCAGTTGCCGCGAAAGTTGCCAGAATGAAAATATTATGAGAAAATACTAAGTGAACAAAGACTGAAGTAATAATTTATTATTGGTTTTTTCAGAAAATGAAAGAAAACGACAAAGCTAGAATAAATATTTAAAATATAAAAACGAAAAATAAATCCTAGGAATACATATACATATATGAACATACTATTTTGTTCATGATACAAATAAATAACTTTGCCTCATTATGTCATGCCAATGTGTACCAAAAATTATAAATTATGTTATGCTTCTCAAATAAATTATATCTATTTTAATCTTTTTTTTAAACCGTATTCGCTCCCAAGGTGGAGCAAATGGATCTACACTTTGTGAATATATCTACTATGAAAGTGGAGAATATGGATCTCCGCAACGTGAAGACATCTTAACAGATTATTTTTCACGAGAATTGTTTGTCACACAATTACTCAACCCAATAGGCATTCAGTGCTGCATTTTTGGATTTTATTCAGACAAATGGCGAATCGAACCCGCATTCCTCAGTATTACTAGGCGGGTATGCTGCCAACTACGCTACCGGGGAGACGTATTTTAATACTTCCTACAAACTTTTGCAACATTTTAAATGGCTACAATTACAAAATTAATGTTTTAAATAAATATTTTGTGATATTTTAAATATTAATCATAAATATAAATACTTACAAATAAATCACTCGAATAGTGGCAGTTTTGTACTGGTATATTATTTTACTGTTATCTTAACTTTTATTATATTATCATTTTAGATAATTGCTGAACAAATCTAGTCATTGAATGATATGCAAGCCATTTAAAATATTCTAAGGCAATATTCAAAGGCTATAAGATAGATGAAATAATAAGGTGTTAAGCAGCGCTTATGATAAGAAAAGAACTGGGACTTTATAGGATAGTTCTCCATCGAGTAGTAGAGTTCAGACTAACACCAATGATGATACATCGTTAAAGACCGGTCCAGACTAGCGCTAGTGTCTTAGCCGAGTACAAAGTAATTTAGTAGTAAAGCGTGTGTGGAAGGACGAGGTAAGTCGAGGAATTTAGTGGAATCGGTAGATCGATTCAATGGACTCGGTGCTAATTTTTCAATGGGGTAGTGGACACAACCATATCCAGACAACAACCAAAATGAGTGATACGATTTAGATATTAGACAATATATGGATATTAAATTCTAAATTGTTTAAAAATGGTAAACTTCCAAATGTGAGATCACTGTTAGCGACCTGGGTTTCGCCTTTCGGC
>JAGVSQ010013899.1:0-10864 GCA_022683975.1 Rhyacophila evoluta
ATTTTCTCATTACACTCCATAGTCTAATGAGAAAATAATATATATATATAATTTTCTCATTAGACTATGGAGTGTAATACCTATCCAGGGTTAAATAAAAGACGGCCAAAATTAATAACACCATATGGAAAATCAATTTTCAAACGTATCTCATAGCAGGGGTAGCCAAAGACTTAGGGTAGACTTAAGACTGTGATCGAATATCATAAAAACAAATTATGTTTTTATGATAATCTGTGATCGACTTCATTGTTTTCGAACATCGCGAATGACTTATTATAATTTATAATTTTTTATTAGTTTTGAGACTATTTTTATACGTTGCTTGTCCATCCACCGGATTATATTATAGTTCCCGATCGACTGATTAGCTACCCCTGTTTTAGAGAACAAATTGTTATCAAACGTATTTTTTTTTAATAATGTTAAATTCCCGATGGAATTGTAAATCGCTAGTCAGTACGTTTACGAGACATCGCTCATTTGAAGTATGTACACGTATTCATTTAATACTTATAATTTATGTAATAAATACATTAATGTGTGCCATATTTTAAATAAGAAAAGAATGTCGCATGACGCTCTACAAACAAATGAAAAGGATAGGAATATAGTTTTCTTTACAAAACGAGCCGAATGCTATAAGCGTGTCCCGCTCCTACTTCAAGATGTTCCGCTCTATATTTCTGCGGGACATGCAAGGCAAACAAAAGTATAGCGCGGCAGGATATGGCAAAAATAAGACAAAAACGTCGTAAGTACAAAGAGATCATGAAAGCAAAATGGAATTTAATTTAAAGAGCTTCAAGGGGGAGTTTGGTATCATTCCGAAATGATTTACGGCACAGTTAGCGGTGGATTTACGACTTTGACACGCAAAAATGGGTTTTATGAGAGAATAATATAAGATCGCATTTCGCAGCGGGGGAGTCGCGAAAAGACAGTGCATTTAACACGTAAGTGTGGCAGTCAACAAAACGGAAAAATGGCAGTTTACAGGTCAAAGGGAAAGAATAATGGCGGGAAAAAATAATTAGGCGATGATAACAAATTTGCTCGCCGCGCGCGGAGGCCATATTTAATATTATTATTTTAGTTCCAATTTGCGACACACAGCACAACAAATCAGCGCTGTTTCACAATGTTTAACACGACACCGCTTTTGACAACATCGTATTATTGACAAATTGTTTACAATGTATTTACGAGCGGACGATAAGCAATATTATTATTCAACAAATTCAATGTCAAATAAATATTTACGATTGAAAATGTTTGTACTTCTGCAGTTCCACTGAAACTAATTATGTTTTCGTGTATTTGTTCAATCATATTCTTATGCCATTTCTGCGAAAGTACACAATAATCAGACCAATGTATATAATGATAATTACCTTTGTATAATCAATTATTTGATCAATTTATATACAAAGAGCTCCATGGAGCGTAATAAATCTGCAACTGGACAGTCTCATACAGACGATCTAGACAACATGATGGAAACGACTTTACAGAACAAATTTTACAGGAGGCACACAAAACGTACATTTAATGATTTTCACCCAACATCGAAATATTAAGCAGACACAATCTCGAAGTGCATGAAAACCTAAAGTGATATTTTATTCACCCAATCCGATATTAATTTAATAAGTTATTTATGAAAAACCAATAAAATAATTAGGTGGTAGCCCTTTTTTCTGGTTGCGAATTTCACATGCCCTCATTTTTTCAAACTTAAAAACTAAATTTAGATACTATTTCGGCAGTTGCAGCTTAAATCCTTTTGATAGAAGTGTATAATGTTGTATATATTGTGATTTTCGAAAAAACTGAGGGTTACGTTTTTCCTTTTCATATGCGATATACATACGCTGACATATTTTGAATAGCTATAAAATTTAACTTAATACATTGAAATTATCACATTAAAAATACTAAAAAATGTATTTTTTTTACAAATTGTTTGTAAACATCCATATTTCTACAGTAGCTTTATAATCTGACCATACGTTCTGTTTTGGACGTGAAGATTCAGTTTTTAGGCAGACTACCCCATTGTCGTCTTGGTTACTTTCATGAACAAATACTATAATATCACCATAAATGTTTACAGAAATAATATAAATCAGTGCTTTGCGTTCAAATTTGATCTCAAGTGCCCCTTTGATTCCGATATAGGAACGACTATATGTGGTAATATCATACACATTCATACCAATTTGGAATAACTTTTCAGTTTATTTTGTTCGTCATTTGGAAATAGAAGAGCATTCTTTACAAACCAGCATATTCAAGTCGATTGATTTTATGATATTAGTTGAATTGATAGCGGTGAAAGATTTTAGTGTTTAAGGCGTGTGTGCATGAAAATTAACTCGCTAATGAAAGATTGGCTTTGGTAAGAATATAAGCCAAGAAGAATAAATGATAAGATCATTATATTTTCTATACTAAATGCCAGTATCAAAACGAATTGAGGTGGATAAGCAATGAGACCACGACGATTAGATATGAAATGAAAGACGGAAAATGATAACATAATAGAATCCTTGCCCTTTTCAATCTGGCCAAATTTCAGTGACACGAAGTGCCGCCAAACATAGCTTACGGAATGTATCTTATTTTCGATATGAGACAATTGTTACAAAAGACACAAAGGATCTATAGAAACACAATACGAAGACGGATACAACAATGGATATCCAACGATGTTATACTTCTTGTACTATTAGATAACTTGGAAAGAAACATAAATACCAATGATTTATGGACATCGACAACACATGATCCATTTAGAAAGCCTACATTTTAGTTATAAAGAAATTTGATTCTTACAGTTAAAAGACGTAAACGTAATTATAACCACCCATTCTTTCTCAACGTCTAGCATTATTTTATTTGTCTTTAAGCCCTGATTATAAAAAGTCAGTGTTAATAGTTATTGACAATGTTTTGTCTCTTACCTGCTGTAGTACGATCTTGATCAGGGTGATGATGAGGAGGTGCACTGAATGCGCTCGAGCAACCAGCTCGCCGGCCGAGACTTCCGCCTCCCATTGGGCCACGAGATTCCACAGGACCTAAGAATAAAAATAATGTAACAATTAATTGAAAGAAATTTCTTCAACTCGGTCAGCGAGAGATATGAGTACTTCCTGTTGCTATAAGTTAGGTAATATACGTACTAATATTATAGTAATTCATTTTTCAGAATTATTGTTAAAAAATATAATTAATGTTGTTAAATATAAATTTATTTTCTGTCTGTTTATATAAAACCAGCTTTATAACATATTAGGCTTTGCTTTGGATAGATTCAAACTCATTCTTTATTCAAATTAATGTTATTCATTCCGTTATCACAAACATATTTCAATTCTTGGCTGCATACAATATTTTTAATCTCGTCTTGATTAGTGATAATATAAGATGTTGAAAGTAACACAGTTGACCTAGAAATGACAATTTAAGTAATGTGTGCAAATTTCATGTTGCCACTGTTCGCCGTTTGGAAAAAGTTCTTGTGACAGACAGACACACACGTGTATTTTTTGTTTTATACTATAAATATGATGATACAATCTAAATTGAAGACAGAATATATCGTGTATTGAAGTGTTTACTGGCAAAACTACGGAAATGAAGGGCGAAATCGTACATTAGAAATAATGCAGGTAGCAATAATAATTATAAAACATTAATGTTAAATGTATTGTTTTTAATAATTAATTATTAATTAATAATCGGATACAGCCAGTCCTTGATTTACGGCTGTCTCGACTGCAAAATTTGAGGTAAATATAAAAATGCACAGTTCTGTTCATTCCATAAAAATGTTGATTTTTCATTTGAAATTATTGTTGTATGATTTTAATTGATTGTTGAACACTGTTGCAGACAAACTCTTTTACAAATAACGAGAGATATACGTAATTTACATTCGATAATCTTGGGGATTGACTGTTATGAGAGTAAAATGTCAGATATATACTACCAGTAATACCAAAAGGCAAATGACTTGGGAGAAAATTATGTTAAATTTATTTTTAAGCTTGATATTTTATAAAACTGATAACAAATCGTTACCGCAACCGTGAATATTTTTATGATGATGAAAAGCATTTGTTGTTTTACTTCATCTGGCGTATTATCCTGATTGAAATGTAGAATAAATAAATGGATCTCCACGATATGAACACTTATCAAAACATATTATTTTTCACAAATGTTGATGGTCAAATTAACGGGGATCCCGTGTGACATTAAGCCTTGAATATATATTTGTTTAAGCATTAATTTGTTTACATTCGCTTTTTGGGATTTGAACCCAATGCCTCGATATTCCATATATTCAGAAGATATACCAATATATTCAGCTAATGGGTGTTTCTAATCTGACTATATTATATGTCTGAACATATTGGGTTTTAATGAATGTAACGTTTGTGATTTATTTTAAAATATTGTGAAACATTTGTGAAATGCCTACTCATTTCCAAAGCGATAAATACAATATAAACTGGCGATAGTATAAAATTACACGTGCTACGTCTGCATACCACATTCGATCGTACGTAAATAATTTTCATACTAGGAGATAACTTTTTTATCATGTCCGCTTGCGTGGAGTATTTGGGACTGAGGATTATGAAGACGACCACTTCAGAAAATATATGTATAACGTTGTTTCAATTATGAATAATATTGATACAGATTTTTCGCGAGAATTGGGTCAGCTAATTGATCAATCCATTTAAAATATAATTTTAAATTTTTGCACTTTTTTAAATACTGCAGCTGTGGGATTCGAACCCGCAACCTCCAGCTCAAAAGCGCGCACGTTAGCCTCTCGAGGATACCGAGGATATACATCTATGATCTATGATTGTATGTTATGAGTATAACTCCATTTTTGGTAATTTTACAATAAGTACAAAAAATATTCCAAATAAAAGAACGCTTCAGCGGGACCAATAGTAGACATCGCAGATGCTTAGGGAGAGTATAATCATTATTGCTAAAGTATTGACTTCATAATTTAACTTTGTTTTTGCTTTCCTGAAAATCGTGTTAGTTTACTTATACTCATACATTCGCAAATCATAGAAATATTACAATAAGAATAAACAACCACGTTAGCTCAGAAAGAAGCATGTATTTGTTTTCATGATAATTGGTTAATAATCAATCGGTCAGTTTATTAGGCAAACAGTCCTGAGTCTTCGATTTAAAAAAAACTTTAACTGGACCTTAGTCCGCAATTTTTGCGTCGAATTACGTATTTACTAATCCGGTCTCCATGGCAGCAATATACGTAAATATTTTCATCCGAAAAATTAACTTTATTATCAACGCTATAGACGTAAAACCTAGGGTGTTTTCCAAGGCAAATAGTCTTGATTTAGGTAGAAAACTGTTGTGAATTATTCATCCCGAAAGCAGCGCAAAGCATCCGGACAAAGAATAAAATATATTTTATCTTCCGGCCCTGTATAAATAACAGATTAAACAAGAGACGCGGTGTTATTCCGGCGAGGTATGAACTACTCCGCCGGCCGATGACAGGTCCGTAATGAGGCCTCAGGATTTTTTATAGACATACACTTGAATTTTTATAGAAGGTTTCTTTGACGTGAATAAAATCGGTATTGGGTGGCCGGCATATCGAAAATCGGCATCAATTTGTTTGGTAAAAACAAATCTACAATGCAAAATCGTTCGATATGGGATAGTTAAATATAGTTAAGCGGAGAAAGTGTGAAAGTTTTTTTTCCAATTGAAATCCATAAACTTACATATCCAAAAATTCAAAAAATTAGGAGTGAATTTTCGTCACGGAAAGATATACACATTAGAATGCCCTATAGATTGTCAACATGAACTAAAGAATTTTTTACATTAAAATTATAAAAAAAACGTAATATTATAGTGTGAGATTTATTTATATTTTTATTTATTATGGAATAAAATGTTCAAATGAACAATAAAACAAAGTACTTTAGCTCTCTGAATGCTAAATAACAATATAGCGTTATTCTTGACTACACTTGCTTTCGCCTCCACCACCTGCCACGTATTATACAGGCATATACCGTGGCGTAATTAACGTGATGCGTTCTTTCAAGTGCTGGAAGTGTCCTAGGAGTAGCTTTCCAAGATCTTGATCGGCGTGCACTAGAATGTGCGTGATTTCTATTCTAACTAATTATCTCCTGTTAATTCGTATATATTCACGATAACAGTGAGAAATGCTAACAATGATGGTTTCTATATTTATATCGTCTTTTTTTTGCAAACGCTAGAGAATAACCTTTTTTTACCATGTCCGCTCCGAAAGTGGAGTATTTGGATCTCCGTAATGTGAAGACATGTCTTGGTAGATTATTTTTCACGAGAATTGGTTGTCACATAATTTTTAAATGGGGTTGCATTTCAGTCCTGCATTTTTTGATTCGAAAATCGAGCAGATGTGGAATCGAAACCTCATTCCTCGGATGCATATAAATCATAATTTTAAACAACTATTTTTATAGTATTATATATTGATATTTTCTTACGTGAAACAATATTATAATATAAAAATACACTTTTTAGTATAGATTTCAATTGTATTGTAAAACAAGATTAGAACAAAGGAAACCAATGCAAGGTATTTTCAAGATACGAATAGTCTACAGTTCACCTCATAACGCCACCCACGCCGCCCTTAAGGGCGTTTCGAAGTGACCTTTACGCTTCCGCGATAGTCTAAGTAGAGAGTGATTTATCTCTATCGATACTATATTAATCTCCCCGATAGCTTAGAGGTTAGCGTGCGCGCCTTTCAATACAGGAAATGCGGGTTCGATTCCTACATCTGTCGGATTAAAAAAAATATCCAAATATCCAGCACTAGATGCCCACCAATCAGGTTGAGCAATATCTAACAAAACAATTCTGCTGAAAAAAGTCTGTTAATACATGTCTTTACATTGCGCATATCCATATACTCCTATACTATACATATCCATGTACATACATCCATATGCCCCACTTTCGGAGTGAACATTGTGAGAATACAAAAAAATACCTTTATAATTCATTAGGGTTTCTGAAAATGATACTATAATATAAATCATATAAAGTTTCCTAACATTTTATAAACATTTAAAAACTTAAATACGAATGTTATATCGCAAATTAAATGATTGTATGTAACAATACTAATAGACCTAGCACCTTAAAATAATCGTTCGTTTATGGCACTGTAGTTACAGACTGGGTTTCAGAAGTTTCATGCCGAAAGCATTTACTTAAGAGTAAAGGAAAGACTGCCGTATAACAAGTATAAATATTTACAGGAAAAGTCCAGAGGAACACTCATATTCTTTTGATAATGGGACGAACGTTAAACGTGAAAATAAATAATTAATAAGCAATGACGACATTATTGAGGTGAAACGTCTTATATAATACCATTTATTTTCCAAGACGGAATGTATAAATAATATGAACAGGGTAAATTTCAATTATATTAAAACAGTTTTGCGGTTAAAATCGTCGTTAACTTTTAAATGAATGTCTTTTGTTAGTCCTGATCATACCGTCAAACTGACTTTCTTGCATAAAATGAACCAATATGTTGAATATGCACAAATATTTTTACTACGACATATGACTAATACCCTGATTTCGATACACAAAATAACTTTTAAACGCGATTATCTCCGTAAAATATTTTTGCGAGTTGATGACTATTTCTTTAACAACGACGATATATAGAAATATATTAAAACATGTCCATATGAGAAGATTCCACTTATACTTGAACTTATAAAGGTAAGCTTACGATCTAATAATTAAAACAGTCTTACAAAGCGCTTGATAAAATTAGTTAGTTGCAGGTAGTATATTATAGTTGATTTACAACCTAACATAATCAACTCAAAACAGAATTTTAAATTATTGATATCCTGACGGGCTGTCAATTGTACTGACCATACAAACGTTCAGGTCCAAAAAAATGTATACAGTACACATGCAACAGGAATTATACATATTTAAAATAGATAGTGACGTATTGCTATTGGAAACTAGTAAAGTAAATACAGATGAACATAGTTGAAACATAATTGATGTGTAAGTAATATAAGATTTTTGATTTATTTATGCATATTACTAAGACTGTAAAAAGTTCATTATAATACCTTCATCCAATAGGTATTTGTATCTTTAAAGATTAATGTTACGGTATGAATGAAATTGAATACATTTTAATGTAATTATTCAAAAAATGCTTGTTCTTATTATCTTACCTGGATGAATATGCGGAGGGGCAACACCTCCTGGTGGATGCATAGAGGAGAGAGCTTCTAGAGGAGTGTACGATGGGCCAGCTGTGCCAACAGGCTGCTCCTGAAATAGAAATAACATATTATAGTTAGGAAACCAATACTCACTAATCAAAACATGTTCACAAATAAAATTTATTATTGTATCGATTAGGGAAAACCTTATATTACATATTCAATATATTATATCAACTAGAGAATTTATTGGCGTATATGTATATTTTCGCTTAAATATAAAACGTGTGGACATCCATTGCATGTAAATTCATCATTATTCGTTATTTATTTTACATGCGAATATTACAAATTATTGATTCAAAGCATTCGCAACAGAGATTGAATAACAAAAGAGTATACATTTTTATATAAAAAAATATGAGAAATAAAATTAACAAATAATAAATATAGATAGATTGTTTAGTCCTTGGTCCAGTAATGTTCCAGTAATAACAATTAATTAGATTGATTAATATTCCGAAGTCTGATACTTGGCAATCTTGGTGTTTCCATCCTTACCACCCATTTTTTAATGAATTAGTGGCGTAGTTAATTCTCCGACTTCAGAACAGAACCGACTGCATAAGAAGGGATACCTACTTTTAAAAAGGCATAGTAGCCTTCTTTTGATTTTAATTTCACAACTGTGAAGTCAGCAGTGCAAATTTTGTTTAAAAAACGCAACATGTCTACACTTGTAGTGTCCCGGTGAAATTGGTGAAAATTATGATATTTTATATTCCAACGTCCACCTAGACTTTCACGTAAGCTATACATTGTCTCCTATTGATTGGGATCTATTAGGATTGAAGGGTTTAAATGAACAGTCTTCACACATGAAATCACCATTGTCATACCTCTCAATTTTGTGACATTTTGCACAGATGGTGTCTTTTTTGCTGCGAGATCACTGGTTTCCACCTGTTTTTTTTTTAAATGTGTACTACTAACTGGTGGTACTGGCGATTCTGGTAATGATAATATTGCAGAATATGTTGCACCGATGCCTTTTAGCAGCTGTAACAATGGCGCAGAATTCAACACAACATGTCTCAACAAACTAAACGTTTAAATTCGTTCAAAGGGTTCCTAACACGCTAGCAATACATCAATTTCACTTTTCACAAAATCGCCCATTTTAATTATTCAATGTATCAATAAATATTCTTAATTATATGTTTATGATTGGCAAAAATAAATAAAGAAACAACACCAATTTATAATTATAACTAACCGTATTCGAATTTACTTTAAATTTGACAAACGATTGACAGGTATATTAAATAATAATTAACGTAACCTGGGTAACATAGACAATTCGAATGAAAATCTTTCACTGTTTTTTTATAAATATTACATTATTTTAGCACCAAATACAACACATTAGTTACACATCCAACCATTAATTAATGGTGATGTAATTTTAAACTATCCCAGATCGCGTTTATTCACTGATACCTACTCGCGAACTACAAATTAAATCGTCAATAAGTCAATAATTTTCAAATAAAAATAATATCGATATTTCTGAACTCTAATAAGTTTTGTCGACAGCCAATAATTCATGGTAACCAGACAACTGCATACAAGCCCACAATGCGCACACAACACAGACATATTAATACTATTTATATTTAATTTACGTAATCATGGTAAGTTAAAATTTTATATTATCTTTTAAATAATACATGGTCACTCACTAACAAACGAAGAGTTTTGAGATGGTGAGTATTTTGTGATTTCAATTTTTAAAAGTATATGTATGTGTAGATACACTGATTCGTTTCGCATGGGTTTGAAAATCAATGCGAAAAAAACGAAAATCACGTTCAACTATACTTATCATGATCCTGATTATCCTTTGACCGACAATGGACAGAACATCGAGAGTGTCGACAGTTTTAGATATCTAGGGGTACGTATTATTTCACTTGGAAAAGTGAACTCGCTATTCAAGTAGGAATAGATAGAGCAACCTTCAATCATTTGCGAAATATCTCTGGGACTCAAAACTATATGAGAAAATGCCCCCTGTGCATGCACTGTCAGTGCTCCTCTACGGTTTCTATGGCACCTAATAAAGGCCCAAAGCGATCGTATTCTAAGCTTTGGGAACAGAATGGCTATGGTGGATTCTGGAGATATGGTGATATGACGTCGTTTGTAACGAGGAAGGACCATGCAGCCACTAATTACTTACAGAGTGAAGTTACGACACTGGACCTAACTCGGTCACATATTGCGGATGCATCAAGAGAGTCTTAACGTGGCCTGCCTATTCCCCAAGCCGACTGATTTCCGGCGTTCTTAGAGGCCGATTAATAGTATCTACAGAATGTCGTCGGCAAAGCTATGCGATGCAGGTCTAGGAGAACGCAAGAATGCCGAAATGCGACAGGAATTTTTAGTGGTTTCACGGGGTGTCCACATGCTCCACTTAGGAAATGAATATGGAAGAATATAATATATGACATATAGCATTTCTGAGACTTCTGTACCTGCGGGTGTATGGATACTATCCATGGCTTTATCCA
>JAGVSQ010013900.1:0-10864 GCA_022683975.1 Rhyacophila evoluta
TTCCCCGGATCGTTAGACGCGCACGCTACCAACTACGCTACCGGGGAGACAAAATAGTTTTGTATAAAATTCGACATACGATTGAGGCATTGTAACGTGTCTCCATCGCAAGTCGAGGATTACTTGTATCATAAAACAATGCATACAAAATAACGATCAATTTACATTAAAAGCTATTTTAATTATTTTATAATTCTGATAACCAACATTCATTACTCAAATTCTGTGAATAATTCGCCCGATTCGGATAGATATAAATTCCAATTTTTAATTAAACCACAAATCCTTTTCAAATAATCATCAATTACTATGATAAAATTATTTTGCCACTCATATAGCAATTCATGCTGGAATTTTGAATTCCCAATTAATGTTATATCATATTCACTACGAAAATTTATAGCATGTATATTTTCACGGAGTGCAATCAATTAAGAGCTTTCACATTATTTTTCGTAATGGAAAATCCAACAATAAGCCTTTCAATTTTATAATAAAACCAGAAATGTTCATATTAATTCCCGAATAGACCATTCAACCATACATACATCTGTGTATTGGTAGAATAATTTTCAATTGAGCTTTTGTTATTATTATTACATGGAGGCATTCTGATTATGATTTATTAAAAAAAATATGAGTATATTACCCATTTTTCAACCGTATCTAATCCTACTATGAAACGCGTCAATTCGTATGGTGTAATAATTTATTTTTACCAGTTATTTGCTTAAAATATCGAACATCGTAGTTTTGAATTTGTGAATTATGAAAAATCTCTATTCACTGTTGATTTTTGGTGTCGTAGAACATTTTTCGTATTTGGAATTTGATTCCAAGATCTTTGACATCGAACTGTAAATGTTTATGAATCTGGTCACCAGGAAGACGTTTTTCATTATCATATATGAATATGTTATAAATTTATTCAAAAATGTTGTTGTTAATCAATAACAAAATAGAAAGCCCCTTTTCTGGTCGCAAATTTCATAAGCCATCCTTTTTTCGAACTTAAAACCTAACTTTAGACAATATTTCGGAATTTCCAGCATAGCCTTATGCTGAAACGTGTGTAAGGTTAATTATCATTGAATAAAATCTATTTTTAAAATTGAGTGTTACGTCGTTTTTACTTTCCACAGGAGATATTTATATTATATATATTATACCATGTTCGCTTCCTAAGCGGAGCACATGGATGGATGGAGTGTGAAGACATCCACTTTTATAGATCCTCTAAATTTTACAAGGCCTATCGTTTGCGCAAATCATT
The DNA here is from genome assembly GCA_022683975.1 of Rhyacophila evoluta. Classification (NCBI taxonomy): domain Eukaryota; kingdom Metazoa; phylum Arthropoda; class Insecta; order Trichoptera; family Rhyacophilidae; genus Rhyacophila; species Rhyacophila evoluta. The sequence continues at coordinate 1,274 of JAGVSQ010013900.1, forward strand.
TTGACGATGGCTATCTTATTAACGCAAAAAAAAACAGAAAAGTGTAACATAACAAACGGATTTTATATCGCAAAAAATATCTTAAGACCTCAATATCTCAAAACTATAAAAACGCAGTTAATGAGATTTACCTTTAAAGGGGCAATATGGATATCTGCAATATGAAGACGTCTTGACAGATTATTTTTCACGAAAATCGTTTGTCAGACAATTGTTCAACCCAATGGGCATTCGGTCCTATATTTTGACATATTTTTAAATCAGACAGATGGAGAATTGATAAACGCGCACGTGGACATAATATTTTTTTCTATTTGAACATTGAGTAAAAGATATATTTTTTCGCAATCAACTACGGTATTAAAGTCCATGACCCCGAAAAATTTAAGACCTTTATTAATGCGCTTACATGAGTATAGAGGCTATAAACTATGAGAACGCATATGAAAAATACCTTGATATAAAGAACTTGATGCTGTTTAAAATTTTAAAATTATATTTTATAATACATGGAAATTTTAAAAGTAATGCGCACAAATTGAAGTGCTCACACTAAGACAGAAATTAATATTAAGACAGTTTATACTTAATTTACGTAATTGTAGTATAGGTAGGTATAATTGAAAATTCAGTTGATTTTATAATTGATAAGATATTCGTCATGCACAATTAGATAGTTTTTGAGATTAAATATCACACGTAAAAACAACAGTATGTTTATTTTTTAACTCAAAAATCTATGGAAAAAATCATTGAAAAGGATATTCATCCGGCACACTTAGAGGGGTATTTTTTCTGAAAAAACTTTCAAATCGGTCCCATCTGATTGCTTTCAAAGCGTCGCGGCGGTACGCCTGCAAATGGAAAATGCAAGGGAGCGTCCTCTCGATTAAAATCCAAACGAAGTCTTTCAAATTTTCTCATTTGCCAGATGTTGTATTTTAACGTTGCCACAAAATGCAGCCTCAATATTGCCAATCGCTATGTTGCCTTTGCCTTTATACTCAAATGCGTATATTTTACAAAATATTTTCCAATTTATTTTTACGAATGGCATATTATTATTCAAAGTAATACTTGAACACTATATATATCGAATACACAAAAAAAAAAAACATAGCCCACAGAGACCAAATTTTACAGGAGGGGTAAAAAATATCTACTTGACGATTTTCAGCCAACGATAATTCGCCCCTTTAAAGGTAAATCTCATTAAATTCTAAATTATTTGAAACTGGTAAACTTTCATATGTGAGGTCATTGTTAGCGACTCGGGTTTCGCTTTTCGGCATCTTCAGGCTAGATTATATGTGGGCAGTGAGCAAACATATAACACACTAACAATAAATCCTATTTTAACTTACTATTTATAGTATTAAATTAGTAAATATCATTAGTGAAAATAATAATAGCAGTATTAAAAAAGAACAACGAAAATATCCCGAATCTATCGGAATCAACCTTATTAATTATATGTATTAAAAAGAACAAAAAAAAAAAAAAATATCGTTTATCTATTAGGTTTAATTGATAAAGAGGAACACAAACTGTTCTATCAAGAAATTTGTATATTTTATATACCATGTTTGCTCCTAAAGTGGAACATATGGGTCCACATAGTGTGAAGAAATACACTCCGAAAGTGGAGTATATGGATCTTCGCGATGTGATGACGTCTTGACAGATTATTTTTCACGAGATTCAATTGCTCAACCCAATGGGCATCCAGTCCTGCGTTTTACAGATTTTTTAAATCTGACCAGATCGAGAATCGAGCCCGCATTCCCCGGATTGCCAGGCGCGCGCGCTACCAACTACGCTAACCGGGGAGATTCTCGAGCTATTTTGAAACAAACTGAGGGTTACGTTCCTTTTCTTTTCAACAGTTGATGTTAATGTAGTGTAATATACATTATAAATATATGAATACACGTGTAATACATTAACATTATATGGCCGCAAACAATTGGTTAAGTGCGTGGTACGTCATGGGTAATTTATATTTACCCCCGGGACATTTCCGTCGAATAAAGTAGATCGCTTCTCGATATCAGAGCTCCGTGATACGCCTGATTAAGACTAGGTGTAAGGATCATTGTTTTGCAAATTACTGTTTTTTTCCATCATATAATTACAAAATTGATATTTAGTAACACGTATTTTAATATATATTTTCGTTATTAGTTTTATGATAAAAGGCATATTGTAAATCTCTCAATTACTTAGAAATGTTGACATATGAATATTTTTAAAACATTCGTTAGTAAATTTAATAATATTTACTCTGTTGAAAATACAAAAAATTACAGCATTCAGGTAATAAATGGTAAATTTATAAATTGAATAACATTTAATGTTGAATTCCTAGACAGCGAGAAAAAAATCCAAATAAAAGCCGAGTAGATGGCTTAATTGTTAACCTAATTGGCATTTTCAATCAAATTGACAATTCCCTTCAATATACAATAGCTTATCAGTTTCATAAAAATAAATCAGTAGTTATAGCTAGTGTACTCTAGTGCAGTGGTCGGCAACCTGTTACCCGCGGGTAATCGAATCACCCACTATAACATTTTGAGTTACCCCTAAAGAAACTATGATAATATTTTCTTCATAAAATTACTTATTTTATTTTACTCTTCGCATATTGACTTGTAGTTTTATTTTAAAATATATATATAGTTAACGAATTTGAACTTGCGATTTCTGATACCAAAAATCCTAGCTGGCAACCAAGGCCACACGGATATCATTTTGTTTATTATTGTATTGATTGTAAAATAAATTGTCCGAAGTTCGTGTGCTAACATCTAGGCCACTAATGCGATAAATATGTAGTTAATGAATAAAATGTGAAATATGGCACCCAACAAAGGCCCAAAACAATCATATTCTAAGCTTTCAAAACAGGTGCCTGTGGCGGATTTTGGGGAGACGGTGGTATGAATTCGTTCGAAAGGAGAATATGATAGAGTGGACTATGGAGCTACTTATCACTGACAAGGTGAAGTTGCGATGGTGAACATGGTTTGGCCACATATTGCGGATGCCTCAAGAGAGTCTGAACCTGACCTGCATATTCTTTAAGACGACCGTTTGTCAGCATCTCGAAAGGCCGCTAAATACTGTCTATAGAATATATTCGGCGGAGTTACGGGATGCAGTTATGACCTGGGGGGAAGCAAGAATACTGACGGGCGACAGGGATTCTTGGAGGTGGCAAGTGCTGTCCATATGCTTCACTTAGGAAGCGGACATGGAAGAATAATAAGAAGAAAATAAATACAAGTAAAGGGTAAGGAAACATAATTTACCAGACCAACATGATTGAACCTATTGAGTGAAGGCTTTGAGCTGTCAGTTTATTTGTATCGGCTGATGACGATTGAAGTTAAGTTAGCCAAATAAGTTATGGTTTAAGTTTAAATATTATCAGATAAATATCAATTCACTAATATTATTTATAAATACATGTCATTAATAGTTGTCAAATAAAAAAATACAATATAATAACATTTAGGATCATTATGCGCGGTGTCTATATCCTCCACTTAAAGAGCAGATATGGAAAAAGAAGATTGCTTATTAATTTTAAGCAAGGTCTAAGGTCAATGAAGTAATGAGTATTGTTATTAAAATCGTCAATAAAATTGTAGGACGTTCAGCTTTACATCATAAGGAGTTTCATTGTTTTTTTTGTTAGAAGAAATTGGAATATGGATACTCATTAATGCATACAGACATTCGTTGGTTAAGCAGAAGCCAAGGTTCTTAGCCTGTGCAAAAGTAATTCAAATATTTATGATTGAAGTTACATAAAACATTCCTCAATTAAAAAACGAGTTTTGGTTGAATTGATATTTTTAACAGATATTACAAACCACAATATTTGAAATTCACAGCTCCATGATATACAACATACTGTTCTTAAATTATTTTAATATTTAAAAGGTTTTTTCTTTAAATTATTTGTGTTTAAAAATGATATCAAAAGTAAAATATTTAAATATTTCTCTTCAATAAAAACACACGAAGGCATTGAAGATGTTGATATGAATATAATTGTGATATATATCAGCGTTATAAAAACAGAATTTGACGTGGTATTTGAGGATTTAAAGACGTATGGTCCAATGTTTAGCTTTATTATAAAACCAGATGACATTTAAATGAGCTTGAGATTAAATATTATGGATATCTTAGAATTCATTGACGTATTCATTAATGCATTATTTTATCGTTTTCTAGAACTAAGAAAACCTTATTTTTCCGATACTCAATGAATGGCATATGTAGTTCTTTCAAAGGTATTATCTGTAAGAGATCTTGGAATTGTCTTCGAGAGTAGCTTTTCATTTAAAAATCATATGTTTGCTATTTGTAGGAATACACTTCAAACACTGAGTTTCGTTTTGCGTACGAACATGATCTTTTCAGATGTTGCAATACTCAAAACACTGTATAATTCACTAGTTTGGAGCAGGCAAGAGAGTGGCTCGGTTGTTTGGGCCCCGAATCAGTTGAAATACAACTTTATGATAGGGAGATTTTAGAAGAATAAGAAAGACTTTTGTACTTGGGTATATATGAAAACTTTCCGTGGCTTCACCAACTGCTTTCATTTTGTGCAAGTTTTCTTATTGTAGCTTAAAACTGAAGAGGAATATGTATTTGGCGACGTATTTTTTTTGACATGCATGGTATTATTGATAACTCTACCACTCTCGATAATATTGGTCGTACGTCTCTGATAGCTAGCTGAGGAAGAGAACATCAGCTTCTTTTTATTCCTAAATGCAGAACTAACTTGCCAGTAGTAATGCCAATGCGAAGAGCAATGGTGATGTTTAACGAAATTAACTCGGCTATTGATATCTTCCACCTGTGTGTAAGTGAGTTTAGATGGATGGTATTGTAAATATTTTAGAATAGAATCTGTCTAACTCTTCTATATTTTTTAATGCTCTTACTTATGGAAATTGATTTCACCTATCTATCTGTCGAATCTTATTTAAAATATTATATTAAAACTTTAATATATATTTATGTTCATGCTCTAAAAGCTTAAGCTAATAAATAATTTGTAATGTTTTTACCCCACAAAAAATAAATAAATAAAATCTGAATAGAGTTACGATCAATCAATTGTTAATAAATAATGTTCGTCTCCCTATTAGCGTAGTTGATAGCGCGCGCGCCTAGCAATCTGGGGAACGCGGGTTCTATTTTCCATCTGTTCGATTTTCATGAATCCAAAAATGCAGGGCTGGATGCCCATTTGGTTGAACAATAGTCAAACAATTCTCATGAAAAAAATCTGTCAAGACGTCTTTACATTTTGGAAATCAATATACTCCTCTTTTGGAGTGTATATCATCATACTGTGTAGATCTATATGCTCCACTTTTATAGGAAATATGATTTTTAAATAATGTATTTTTAATTTATTGAAAATTCGAGAGTGAGCTAAAAATCCGAAAATGCAGGACTGAATGCCCGTTGGGTTAAGCAATTATTTGAAAAACAATTCTTGTGAAAAAAAAATCTGTCAAGACGTCTTTACATTTCGGAAATCAATATACTCCTCTTTCGGAGCGGACATCTTCACACTATGTAAACCCATATGCTCCACTTTGGGAAAAAAATATAACGTTCTAGAAGTAAGCGAATGATATGTTATTTGATAGCATACTCGTTTTAGTGTATGAAAATTGATATATATATATATATACTATGTTCGCTCCTAAAATGGAGCATATGAATCTACACAGAGTGAAGAATTCACTCGGAAAGCGGAGTATATGGATCTCTGAAGTGTGAAGACGTCTTGACAGAGTATTTTTCATGAGAATTGTTTGTCTGACAATAACTCAACCCAATGGGCTTCCAGTCCTGCATCTTTGGATTTTAAATCTGATAGATGGTGAATCGAACCCGCATTCCTCGGATTGCTAGGCACGCACGCTACCAACTACGCTACCGAGGAGAAAATTGATAGTCAACTTATAATTTTACTAAGCGGAAATTGGTGTATGAAATACTTTTCTTAAAGTATTTTCAATAAGATTTTAAGATTTAGTATTTTCATTGATGATCGTTATAGAAATACTCAAAGCAAAGTCACCGTTCTGTTCTTGGTATGTCTTAGTAAATAATAAATATTTTGCTTGGCAATTCGCAACGTTTCAAGTAGAAACATTTAAAAGGAAAACGGACATTTGAGACGTCCCTCTGCGTTTATTGTAAAACAATCAAATCCTCCTTTGTTGGTAAACGAATCAAATCAAAGCGAAACGAGTGACAAAATCGAATTTCCAACCGAGAGTTGCTTCTCTACCCCTCAACCTTCCTCCCAACACACCCCTGAAAGCTGTAAGCTACTTTATTAAATGCAATTGAGGACTTCGTTTCAGACGTGAAGCTTTTTATGCCATATGAAATCAGATTATATACGAAACAACGTCCAAGCAAAGAGAACCTATCAATAAGTAAATAACAATACAGATATAACTGCTTATTCAGTAGAGCCTCAACTATCCGCACTAATTGAAAATGACGATGGGACAAATATATAAACAACAGGAGAAAGAAAAATATACATATCTACAGTAGAAAGGAAAAAGCTCGGCTTTATCAAAAGAGCTTTTTTCAATAATCACAATGTATAAAATACTCGGTTAGGGTAGTATATTCTTATGGGTAGTTTTCAGTTAATGCATTATTTATATGTTTAAAAAAACAATTAACCTTCTGTTCAATTGTTAAGACGATTCTCAAGTTATAAGAATCGGTTGGTCTGGCTAATTTATTATATAATTTGAAAATAATAATTCATACGTATAAAACTAAGTATTTATATTAAAACAAAATACTTAAATGTGTAAAATATGCAATTTTTCTGTTAAACATTCTCTTGTTAGCATAAATATCTCCTGGGTAGCGTAGTTGGTAGAGTGCGTGCCTAGGAATCCGGGGAATGAGGGTTTGATTTTCCATCTAGTCGGATTTTTAAAATTTGATAATGCAGGACCGGATGTCCATTCGGTTGCGTAATTGTCTGACAAACGGTTCTCGTGAAAAATAGTCTCTCAAGAAGTCTTCACATTGCAAAGATCCATATGCTCCACTTTGGGAGCGAATATGATTTATAAAAAAAGATACATTTATATTAAAAGAATACACACTGAAAGTGCCAAATCAGTAACTAAATTAGGCTTTTAAATTTTTGTTCAGGAAAAATGACCAACTCGTTAGTTTTATTTATTTTATTAATATCAAATGATTAAACAATACTATAGTTTAAGTTTACCTTAGTAAATATGGCTAATTAATATTTCGTCTTTGGCCTAAAACCATTAAACAGACCGTTTTTGAGCCTCCTGTAAAATTTCTTCTTTGTGGGTTACGTCTTTTTTTCTTTCTACTGTAAGTTTACTTTTTAAATACTACGCAATCTTTAAAAAATAATGTACTGTCGAGAATAATTAAATGTGTAACTCTCAAATATTTTAAAACAGCTTTTATTTAATAGTCAAAACGTAAACAACTTAATACATGTTCTATCAAAAGGATGCAAGCTAAAAATACCAAATTAGTGTCTAAATTTAGCTTCCAAGATTGAAATAGGGATGCTCTGTGAAATTTGCAACGAGGAAAAGAGGCTGCCTAATGTGCCCACCATCCACCCGCCCCGTCTTTACACCTGATCATATACAGGCGTTTTCCGGAGCTCTGATATCGAGAAGCGATCTACTTGATTCGACGGGAATATTCCGGGAGTAAATATGAATCACCCAAGACTTAGGTTATCACGCACTTAAGTGAGCTGAAATTAAAAGAAATGTAAAGATAAAATAAGCTAATTGAAAAAATTACTATTTGGTCATGTAATTTATGTGACGAGATCATCACGCTCGCGGTATGACGCCGCAAACTTCATATTAAGTAAATAAACACCAATTTTAATTCGTATGCACTTCAAGGTGGTGTCAATTTAATATTTTATCGTTAGATAGATGTTTTTTGTAACTCCTGTAAAAAAAATTTTGTGTGGTTTACATCCATTTTAATTTCCACAATCGATTTATTTTATGACTTTAATTGTTATTTTAATTTTAATATGCATAAAGGATAATAAGTTTACGCTAAAAACATATAATGTTGTATCTTATCAAAGTGTAAAACTGAAACATAACTTTTATTTAGTACTGCGTGAAATAGAATACTATTTTATACACTGGTAAATAACAACGTTCAAACGTTTTATGTTACTGTGGGTTGATTATATATAACTGTATTATGATATACATTTAGATAGAAAGTCTAATAACTGACTTTGATGTTCAAAGGACAGTAATTGGTGGACCCATATATTTTACCTGACCATACACTGCGAATTTAAAAGTTATATTTTCATTTTACATATACAAAACTGTGGCCGAGCTGGTTGAGACATGCGTAACATTTCAACGCCAAAAATCACGGAGTTGAAATTGATAAAGAAAATTCATTGTAGTAAATTATTGGCTGACGATAAACCTCTCCAAAAAATGATCTGCATATAAACATTATGGAGATTAATTTGATCCAAATTCAAAGCCTTGAATTAGTTTTCCCTGTAGTGTAAAGGTAAGCGTGCGCGTTGAACAATCCGGGGAATGCGAGTTTAATTAAAATATCTTTCGGACTAGATGCCCATGACCTTTAGGCTTAACAATTGACTGACAAACAAAATATAAATAAGATAATTTGTCAAGAGATCCATATACTCCACTTTTGGCGTTCATATCTTCAGACTGTGTAGATCTATATGTTTTTAGTGATATTTAAAAAATTGAAGAGGAAACAGTCAGTATATGTATTATTATTTAAGTATAAATGTAACTTATAATATAATATATGATGTTACTGATAACCAACGACTTATCTAATGATGCATTTCAATAGGCTTTACATGTTTTACATATATGTTATATACCCGTATTTTACAGTTTAAATTATTGTCTGAATTGATAAAAATGTTTTAAAAATTCTGTTCATGCCAATTCAGTATATGCGCAGAGGCTAGCGAGTGCGTCTACCAATATAGGGAATGCGGACTAGATTCCGCATCTGTTGGATTTAAAAAAAACAAAGATGCAGGACTGGGTGCCCATTGAGTTGACCAATTGTCTGACAAACAATTATATTCACACTGTGTAGATCTGTATGCTCTACTTTGGAAGTGAACTTGGCTTAAAAATACATATATACACCTTAAGTTTCACAACCGTACCGTTATAACAACTCGACAAACCTTGTTTGTATAGTATTGAATTCGAATATATCGTATTTTTTCCACTAAAGATGACAATTTCATCAAATTTATTCTTTGAATACATTTATTCTGTAATACGAAAAAGACACCCAAACATAAAATATACACCCAAAAGAAGTAATCAGTGATTTTCTAGCCCGCATACTAACAATTTATAAAAAATAATATCTACAAAACGTCCACTTGGCTTAAAAGTTTGAATATGAGGTTACTATATTATTTGCCTCGGATATTGATATCTTCCACCTAGGTGAAAGTGAGCTTAGATGGATGCT
>JAGVSQ010013901.1:0-10863 GCA_022683975.1 Rhyacophila evoluta
TTGATTTTTCAAAAAAAATGACGGCCCTCGGGGTCTCCCCATACAAAAACCGCTTAGCATAGAAAAGGTTAATACTCTTTGAATGCTAAATAACGACGTATCATCGCTCGCGATAACCGCGTTCGCACAATCGTTGTGTATTTGTTTTGTTTGTAATGCCACACACAATGAATAAGAAAAGCAAGACGTCAGAACGTTATAATTAATATAGACATAATAATTGTTAATATTTCTTACTAAGGCTCTGGGTTTTTAACATACTTACAACATATTATGTAATCAAAGGTTTAATATTAACTGAATTTAAACATATTATTTCAATATCTAGGAGGTTGTAAAAATATTTTTATACGGCATAAAAATGGTTAAAAATATGAATATAAAATTTCATTAATGATATTTTTATATGGAAAGCAAAAAAATGATAGTTATATTATTAGTACTAGAAATATTTTCCTGAATATTACTTGCAAAATTATATTGAAATTTGACTAGCTTTCTGTTGAATACAGGGTATTAAAATTAAAATAAATATTTATGGAAACATCAGGGTGATGTCCAAATTTTTCTCGAGTGTCATTTATTTGCTATTCTTCTCGTAGCGGTTGACAATGTATGTTTTTGCCGCAAAAGAGAACATAAGTTTAAAATGTCAGCTCATTTTGAGACACCTTTCATATTTTATTTAATGTGACTTCACGTTTCCTAATTTGCATAGGGTTATGCAGCAATATCAAATACCGATACAAAATAATACCGAATAATACAATAAGGGCGTACGGTTTCCTAAACCAAATACGTCAGTTTTATTTTACTTATTAGTGGAATAAATTTCATACAATGGCTCTCTCGAAGTTATTGTGTGAAGGAATCATTCTTACATTTCTTATTGTGACTACGCGTTAGTCATATATTATGAAACGGAAAGAACTAACTAATATAATTTGAAAATAGTATCTGCAATTTTATTTACATATTTGATAAATTGTTGGTCAAATATAATTTTAATTAAAATGATTATTTTGTAACTGTGATAATTTTTTTAGGATTGCCACCTTTTTCTAAGTACTTAATATTTTTACAGCAAACTTGTGTTAATTATGTAAATTTATATTGTACGTAGAAAATACTGGCGATTTTTTTTCTTTTAAAAGGGCGACCATCGCATTCAAGCGCCCTTGTGCGTTGTACAATCATTATAACGATACAGCTCGGCCCTGATTATTTTTAGTTACAAAATGGTTCGATTATATCAGTGGCTGTTTTTTATGAACTCTTCAGGATGTTTTTCTTAATACAGTAAAACATCTTGAAGAATCAGTCGACTCTACTGGTTCAGAATATTAATATCCCGGAAAAAGCTCCTTTAATATTGCCTCTCTTGTGGAAATTCCTTTAATAAAATTTCATTAAGACAACAAACTAAGAATACATCAATATATTTTGTAAAAAAATATATGGTACCGGAATTGTGCTTATATGATGAAAACAAAGCTTCAATAATATAATCGTAGCTGTACGTATTTATTATATTATGTTTGGATTTAATAATGTATGGTCACTCCAGTGGCGTACAAAAAACCACGTGAGGTCATACAATGACCAGACAATGTACTCCAAATAACATAACAATTAAACGTTGATTCACGTGCCCAGGTTTTTTATTATCTCAATATCCTTTTACTTTCTATGCCCACTATTTGAATACGGCGGGTTTAATGAAACATCAAACGACGGTACAGTGTCAGACACCAAATCATCCACATTATCTAAAAATGAACAAAAAGATAAAATCAACAATAATAGATAAAAAAAAATACCACGTGTTCTTTTGAGAAAATTTGTTTTCTTTTTTATCGAAGTCTTTTGGTAAAATTCATTATTAATGAAACAAAACGTTTTTATCTTGACACAGAGATTTACCAATGCGTACTGATAATATTTTTACATTGGTATATCTCAGGATTTCCCAAAATTTTTCTGCTGTGGAAAACTTCGTAAACCTGAAAATTTTAACGAAACACTTAGCTTATTTTTTAGGTTGGCTAATTCTTACTAGTAAGAAGATCTTTAAATTTGTTACAGTGTACTAAAGCTTTCCAAATTGTGACGGAACACCTAGACAGGCTCCGCGGACCACTGGTGTTTGGGAAAACATAGTTTGGGAAACCCCGGTATATCTCATTAAATTTGAGCATATTTCAAAAAAATAAGAATTGTTATCAAAAATATCCCAGAATTTCTTCTTCTTTCCATTTTATATCTCGTCATAATGGGATTATGGAAATTTAATAAACTTTGAAAAATCCGAATCACTATCAAATTTTTTCATGTAATACTAGCAAAATGTAATTTAAACATATTGTATAGATAATCTATAATAGCTGTCTTACGACGACATAGGAAGAGGGGAATTCCAAAGTGATCTTATTCCAATATGTCGAAATTGAAAGGAGAATATTTTTTATGAAAGAACCATAGTCACGTGCTTACGATATGTTCACTTTGGAACTACATTCCTCATATATAAATGAGCATCCACTGCTTACACCTTTTCTTATAGCTCAGCTTTATAACTGTTGTTTTCCGTTTCCGATACTACATTATCAGAACAGCTGAAATATGATTGAAAATGTACACACATAAAATTTTCTAAACAGTTAAAGCTTGTCGAGATTCTTACGATATCAAATAACTTCTTTTTTTTTTTTTTAGAAAATTATTTTCTTAATACAATTCTATTTTAAAATACCACACGCAGGTAAGTAATACTTATGATAAAAAATAAGCATATGTATATTATTTATCTTCCATCATCTACTACATTTCTACACAGTAGATTTATACGGTGTTACAACGAACGTGAAGAGACTTTCAATATACAAAAAATAGCCCGAAAGCAATCTTCCATGCCCTTGGCTGTTGTGTGCGATAATATTATGGATAACGCCTGTTAATATTAAAATTTGATGAAAATTCTTCGTAGAACGCCACCTTGAGAACGTTAGAATGTCGTAATATGATATTTTAGTATTACTGTGGAGGTAGGATGGTTTCATTGCATAATGTAATACAATAGCATCATCCCTTACCCTGAAAGTGAAGGTATATATTCACCTGCATTATAGGACTGCGTTCTAACATTTTTCAAACCAAACAAAATGTTGTCCATTGTGTATTTGAATTCAACAATTTTGTATGATAATACACACTGAGAGGCCATTGACAACAACAGTTGAGAATGACACATTAAAAAAGACACATTTATTATGTTTAATTTATTTATATAAATAAAACCGCTCATATTAACAATGTCATTCCACAGAAGAAATATCGAAAAAAATCATTGAAATTAGTTTGTTCTGAATTAAGTTTAGAGAATGGAGGAACTAAAAATTATATGTATTTTAAATAACCATATAATAGAAAAGAAGCTTTATAGCAATGTATACGAGGAAGACCTATGTGATTCACAATATCTATACCTGCAATGACTTAAACTAAACCCTGATTGGCAACGGGTCGACCATCTAGGAGATCGATAGCTTAAGATACTTTAGGGTTCACATCCTGTAATATATGAATATAATTCGTCTCCCCAGTTAACCTAGTTGGTAGCTGCGTGCCTAGCAATCCGGGTAATGCGGGTCGATTCCCTATCTCTCGGATTTTTTTTAAATCCAATAATGCAGGACTGGATGTCCATTCGGATGAGGATTTGTATGACAAACAATTCTTGTGAAAAATAATGATAAAAGACGTCTTCATATTACGGAGATACATATATTCCACTTTCGGAGCAGGCATGGTATAAATATACATATATATATATATAATAGAATCACGCAAAACGAGCTCACTATTCATCTTACTCAATAACTGGAACGTGTAGCTCAATATGAACTATGTATCTGGGTATGTGTGTACAATGGTGCCAAACGGTAGCGAATCATGGCACACGACGAAGGCTCAAACTATAATTACTATTCAGAAATGATGTCGTTCGATTAATGATAAACACGTGCCAGAGAGTTCTGCCCACTAAGTAAAAATACAGTACTTTCGGTAAAAATACAGGATTCGGATTTGTTGGATTCGGTAACCCTTAGCAAATTAATAAAAGCCGATGTACCTAGTATCACCAGCGCTGGGGTTAAATATACATTATTTTTATTTTCAGATTATTAACGGTTTACCTAAAATTATATGCTATTATTGTTGGATGGATAATTAAAAAAATAATGTGTTCTTAACTTTTTTAATTGTTCATGTCTACTCGTAATAATAATGTTGTAATACGTGAGTAAGGTTTGTTGTACGTGTGTTTGAATATGCACAATCACCCCGAAGGGGTTAACAGCCTCCCCCTTACACGTTAAAACCGGGCATATCAAAAAATTCACACTAAATTAATACTGTAAAATATAGTAAACTGCATTCAACTTGACTATCCACTACATCTCCACTCAAGTTAAAATACAATGTAACAAACGTGAAGCTAGATATCTAGATGAGCTTTTACAGGATTACGTAGGATATTTTTTGATATTCTTGCTAAACGACATTATTATTAAGCCTCGATGCTTAACCTGATGTTTGTTTTTTTCTTTATATAAATTTCTATATTATAGAATAGGTTTTGTTAACCTAGTTCTCTATATAAGAATCTCAGTTTTCTCTTTTTGTGATTTTTATTTACTTTATTTTTTGTATTTAACTTACAATGTCTTCTTATTTTTTAATTTGATGCACATTCAAGAAAACTATGTCCTTTTAGCTGTACCTGGCCACGTGCTGCTGTGGCTCAGTCTGATTTAAAATAATGGCACTGTTTTTCAACAAACATGTTTTTACCTGTCACAGGTGTAAAATCCATATAATAATAAGTAAATAAAAACATGCACGTATTCAAATTCAACGCTGTGTCAAAATTTCAAGGCAATCGGTGAAGAACTTTCGGAGATGTAAGATTTTGGACAAACAATCATTTACTTTTTTATTTATATGGATGGATTGTGGATGCTGAGTATAATTTGCAATGTTTTCATGGTTTTAAATGAATACACGAATTCAAATAAAGCCGAATTTTGTGCTCGAAATGTTTATTAAAAATTTAGATTGTAAGATGATGAGCAGCTCTGAATTGCGATACCAACATATCCAAAAGCGCACACTGTTATTCACTCAGCCACTAAGGTGACTGGAAAAAGGATTAGTAACAATAATTAATCCTTGTTATGATATGCATTTTTAAGGTTCTTAGTAAGTTAATGGTAGTTCCTTTTAATATAATCTACAGTGTGTTGGTACGGGAATGTTTGTTGTCATGATCAAACGAATCTTTATTGGCCTAACCGATCAGACTAGTTATTTGTGCATTTACATCGCCATAGTTCCACGATTTGTAAAATTTGTATGATCATTGCCTCGAATAAAAAAGTGTATCTTATTAAGTCCTTATTGAAACATCTTCGTAAATACTTTTCATAACAATCATCAATCTTCAATGTTAACTAAATTGACTTGCATACTAGTGAAAGCTCGCTTACTGGGATTTAAGTTTCAAGAGAGCTTTTGGATTAAAAGCTTTCTTAAAAGATTTTATCGAAAAAGCTTATTTTCAATTTAATACAAAATCTATTATTTTAAATCTCACCAAATCCATTAAATCTAAAGCCCAGTAAAGCTGGATATTTAGAAGTATTCAATTATTTAAAATATTCTCGTAAATGTTGTATTTTTCAACGCCGTATTGGAGTGTTTTTGTTGTATCAGCAAGTGAAGGATATATATATATTATAATAAAAAATTAGGTACTGAGAGCAACCAGTAGTTATCTTGAATTTATCGGACTTTCATTTATACTTTCAGCGTATTTATATTACCTATATTAGTTACCAGGTCGTGTAGTTCGATGAGTCCTACAGTAGTTTGGACCAACATACGTAAATTTGCGTAATACATTTCTAGATACTCAATTATATTGCACAATACTATATTCAAAATAAGCCTTGCACTTTAAAGCATTAAAATAGCACGATGTTCACTAAATTCTTTACATGCAGTATCTCGAAAATTAACGTACCATTTGACAAATCAGGGTTCAAATTGAGTATTCGCGGGTGTTAAATAATTGCAATTTAAGTAAAATATCATCATAATGAATCAAATAAGATTTAAAAAACAACTTCATTATTGAAATTCCCAAGTTTTAAATCCACTATATCAAGGTAAATATCAAACAGTTTGTCTCACTGGGTTACAAAATACGTCAATAGATATAAAAGTGAAGTACTAGAAAGTGCTTTCATAATGAAATTGCATAATCACTGTTTTACAAAAAAAAAATCTTATTAATATAAGATCGGATCCATTTTTTTATCACCATCTGTTAATATCTTTTTTATTGTTTATTTAAAACAAAACAAATACTACGTTATACATAAATTAATATTTATTTAAGTAACTTTCTCATGATAAGCTTCATTTAATACACATTATCTCTCCAACTTATGTGGTGTCCCATAATTTTCATTATAATGCTTATTTAAGAAGTCGGTGACTTCTTCTCTTGTTAAATGATACAGCTTAATATTTAATTTGTTGAACATTAATTCTGTTCAATGATGATTGTTTAATTAAGTGACGGATCGATTATTAAGACAGTTTTCACGGTATATATAAACAGGATTATTATTTATTATTTACAAGCAGCCAAGGATTAGCTTCCGCGTTTCGGAATCAAAGATTGCGAGTTCGATTTTTACAGCTGCTGATGTAAAATATCTAAAAAAGGCAAAACTTAATACCCAATGGGTTGAACAGTAAGTTAACAACTAATTTTCGTGAAAATAAAAACTTTCAAGGTATTGTGGAGATCCATACACGTCATTTTCTGGAGTGAACATCTTCACAGTGTGTAGATTTATGTCTTTCACTTTTTTTTCTTTGAAATTTACATCATTTCTCTCTTTAAACTTTAATATCATAGGTAAATTTCATCAATAATTATTCTGAACCCTTCATGTTTTCTATCGACAAGTTCAACATCCAATCCAATGTTAATTTGATGGCTTTGGGAAGTATAGTTAAGGTGGTTGGGTGTAGGCATTGGGTCTTCCGTATCGGTGGATTCTGTATTCTTTTTCTAGAATAATTATTATTTTTTTCTTGGAAAATTTTCTTGTGCAACACGTTGAAATAGCTTTGATTGATGCCCGTTAGGTTGAGCAATTGTCTGACAAACAACTCTCGTGAAAAATAATCTGTCAATACGTCTTCACATTGCGGAGACCCATACACTCCACTTTCGCAGTGGATATCTTCACATTTTGTGGATCCGTGTGCTCCACTTTGGGAGCGAACGTGGTAATATAAAAAAAGTTTTTCATCCCGCAAGATATTTTTGAAGAAAACCAAGTATGTGCAAGGCCTCGGGCTCATAATAAATTGATTTGTTATTATTGGAAAAAAAATCGTTGAACCAAATCCTCGTGGATGGGAAAGCCACATTTACAGTGCACTTTCGATTATCTGGATGCGGCTTATCCAGTTTGCGGTAGAGAATTTACGGCCTCCTTCTCCTCAGCGCAGATAATCGAGAGTGCACTATAGTCGGATTGCAATAATTATAATTGAATAACTAAGTGAAATATGACTAGTTGTCGCAAGTTAAATGTCAAGACATTGAAAATAATGTATCCAGTTCACTGCGGGTGCGGGTGTTCATTATTAAGAGGCAGCGGTGAAGGGGTTACGCATTATCAAATAATTAAACCGTACAGTCAAAGAATTAAGCTATTAGTACAATTAAAAACTTTCAAAGAATCATTGAAACTGCTATGATCTATGGCCCTTTCGATTTCAATTAACGAATATTTCCTTGCGAGTGTAATTAAGATCTTGGAGGAATAATTGAAAATCATCTTTCGGAGTGTTTTTAGAAAGTTTTTACATTTATTCATTACGTACAAGACATTGAACATTTAAAAATGATGTCTATATTAATTAAGTTAATTAACAAAAACGTGCTTTGACTTCTCATATTACATAAAGTTATAATACATGGCTTATTTATTGGTTTTATCCACACGCAATATATACCATATCGACAGTAGATAAGAAAAAGAACGTAAGCTACATAGATTTTTTACAGGAGGCACAAAAAAGTGTATTTTTCACATCTGTATCATCATAAGTCAGAATATTAAATAGACACAACCTATTTTCCTAAAATTAAAAGGCTTTTATTCAAGGAAACTGTTTAAAGAAAATCAGTAAAATTGATGTGATAAGTTTTGTCTTTTTTCTGGTTGCAATTTTCACAGGACATTTTACTTTCAAACTTGAAAGCTAAATTTACATATTAACTCGGTGATTACTGCTTATATCTCTTCGATAGAACGTGTGATGGATTATATACATTGTAACTATCGAAAAAAAAAAGCTTTTCATACCCATGGTATATACCGATGGTTTCCAAACTTTCTGGGTAGCGGCACCTTTTTTGAATTAAGATTTTCCTACGGCATTCTAATCATAACTAAGAGGGCACCCCAGTGTGCCACGGCACACACTTTGGGAATCCTTGATATAGAGTATAGGCTCTCAATATACTTAAAAATGTAAATTTTAACAGGTGATCGAATTAATTATTTTTCACGCATTTAAATCGAAATTCTTTTGAGGTAAAAAAATATTTCAGTCCTTGTAGTTTGTGTTCAACGTTTAAAACTTAATTTAAAAAATGGCATTGTTAATTTGGCGACGTGCGGCCCTGATTATTATTTTATATTCACGGGCCGACCCTGATCAACAGCTACTCCAATATACCACGTGTAAGTGTACAAAATAACACGGATATTTTCATAGTAACCGATATTGTGAAACATGATTTTCTAACATTAACCTGCGTCTTTTCATATTATTACTACGCTTAAATGTCACCTGTCAAAAGAGGCAATTTATCAAAATCCCCGAAATGCTTTGTTATCGCCAACATTTGATGTAGCGCACAGAGAGAACACACAAAGAAAAATCAAAACATTTTCAAACACACAATAACGTTACACGAACATCGTATGCTTATCTATCCACTTATAAGTCATAACATCGCATTAGTACACGTAATACGATGTAATTAATCTTATTTATAAGTGACCCTTGGTGAGAAAATTCACACCATCTTCATGATCATCGACCGCTGTCAATTAGTAGCAAAGTATCCACGTAGCGATCAGAAGGTCTCGGGATCAAGTTCAGGAAAGTTTGCTTTGTAATATACATGTGCATCCAACGTGTGAATGTTTTGGATTCCGTTAATAAATAATTGAATAGGACTATTTTTACCATTTCCGCTACGAAAATAGAGCATATGGATCTTCGCAATGTTTTTATTGTTGGATTGTTTTTTCATTAAGATTAGTTATCAGCTAATAGTTCAACTTATTGGCTATCCGATCTTCAAATCATTTTTATGCAACCATAGAATTTGATTTTGCAACTTCCAACACCGTAGTGGAATATTTAGTCAAAAAACTCTAATCCATCGGTAGTCAAGTTACTGAATTTGCGAATTTGTGAAGCGTTCGTTATCTAAATACGGGCTCATCTGCTGTAACTGCAATCACATGTTTTTAACCTCTTTAGTGCTTATGACGCATAGTGCGTACCACAGTGCATATGACGAATATATCCGCCGAAACGTTCTGCGAACATAACTTCTGGATATGCCGGATATAACCGCCGTTATTTCTGAACGGTTTTGAGTGCCTACTGTGAATGTATTTCCACACAGCTTAGTAGTACTCAAGTAACCGTCACTGGGTTGCTGAGTGGTCGCTCTATAGCTTTACCGTAAAGAGGTTAATATGTACTCAGGTGTAGCGCATGAACGTGGACTAGCTTGAGAGATTGTCTCTCAACAGTTGACAGAAAATCTCATACTGATCCCAACTGATCCTGGTTACAGAAAAAAATGTATCTACATAAATCATAACACTGTAAAACTTTAGTGTATTAAGTTTGCAAAAACTAACTAACTTGGCATATAAATAATAAAAAGCCTATAATTTTTTTTTATTTGCAGTCTTAATTGTTTTGTTTTTGTTACTAAATAGTTTTAAGTCTACTGCTATAAAGAAACTATTGATAGTGCCAGTCTCATTCAACGTGAGAATTTAATTGAGGATACGTCAACAAGGATTAAAACCAACAACCGTTTTTCCGTGGTAATAACGGCACTTATCCTTTCAGAAGGGTGCTCACACGTCACGAGTCGATCTATGGGACTCGTGTGATAATAACATGGTTCTTGTGTGAAGGTGACGCTTAGGGTGACCAGAAGATACGGTGGAAAGGTATTTTATCAAGTTTTTTTATCTGACATACATGACGCGGGATTTTTAAAGGAACATATAGCAACACAAACTGTTATATTGTTTTAAAATTAGTTAGAGAAAGTTATACAAACTAGGAATCTCATTTCTTCTGTGTTGGAGAAGATTATTAACAGCTTTTTATTCTTCGTCGAGGATATACACTGCAGAATATTTCTTTAACATAGTTGAAATTTTTTGAAAGATTGTCTCTTTTTTCTTGGTGGCCAACATCGCTGCATAACATTTATTTGCCATGTCCATTCTTAAAGTAAAACATATGAATCTACACGAACGGAGATATCTACTCCATAAAACAGTCTGAATAGATCTTCGCAATATGAATATATGTCTTGGTAGATTTATTTATATGAGAATTTTGTCAGCAAATTACCAACACATTATCGCATTAAGTCCTCCATCTTTGGATTTTTAATAATTCTGCCGCTCTGGCTAATATTGGTCTGTATGCCCCTGATAACTACCT
>JAGVSQ010013902.1:0-10863 GCA_022683975.1 Rhyacophila evoluta
CGTCTAGTTCCTATCTACCATAAGTGCACTTTGGTAAAATGTTAGCAAATCGATTTTTTTTGTTTGTTACTTATCCTTATTTTTTGCTTTTCTTAAAAATAAAAATCAAGGAAATTATTTATTTCGTGGGCTTTGTTATTGGCTCATGAATGTTTAGAGCAAAATTAAATATTTTCATTATTTATATTTTAGGAGTAATTATGATAATAATAAATAATTTGTAATTTTCAAATCCACTTTTTATATGGTTTTATTATTATTGGGAACATATCGACCTTTCATTATGATTTTAAATAGAGACCAGTTCTTTACCAATATTTAGTTCAAATTTGACAAAAAGTGCACTTATGGTAGATAGGAACTATACTACTCATATTATACATGACTTGTTTCACCAAAATATTATTTTTCATTTGTAGTATTTATAAAAGTTAAGCATATGGATCTTCAGAAGGTACAGATACTCGCTCCAAAAATGGAAAATATGAATCTCCGAACACTTTTCATGACAGATTGTATTTCATGAAGATTTATCGACCTATATATATCTGATCCCACATCTTAATATTTAAAAAAATCTTTATACTGCTGTGGATTTAAATCCGCAATTGATTAAATAATTATTTTTTGATTTTTGTAGAAGCAGACAAAACGAATGATCAAAAATCTTTGCAAAGAAAGTTGCAATCCCATCTCATTCTAACAACAGGAAACCAAATTGGTGCTGATAAAAAATATCTTCTTCCTCAAGGAAAACACAACGACGGTGAAACTCTAAGACAGGTCAGTCTATTTATTATTACAATTTTACAGTAAATATCAAACCAAAATATTTTTAAGTATTTCCACAATCCAGAATTACTTATTTCATCTTGGCCACCAATTTCATATGGGTTTTTTCCTAATGTGATAAATGTGTATTAAATATGTAAGGATTTTAGACTATTTAATGAAACCTAATTTTATAGGATTTATAATGAAACATTTATATTGAAGTCATTAATTTCGATAATTAAAATCTGTTTGACAGGTTTGTCATTTTTATACTCATGCACCCCCTGATACCAACGGATCCTAAGAAACTGTCATTTATCTTTTTAGGTTTTAATACACTTGATACATTTTTTTTATGATTACAGACAGCAGAAAGAATTCTGAAAGAAAGTTGTGGCGATAATGTGGTTGCACAATTTTACAGCAATGCTCCTTGTGGACATTATAAATACAAATATCCAAGCAATAGCAGATCAGAATCAACAGGAGCCAAGGTAAAAAATTCCAAATTAAAATAAAGTACACAAGATTATAAAATATTGTCGTGGTATTATTTCTATTGTACCCCAAAGGGTTGAACAAATTGCCAACACCCGATGATCCATAAAATAGAAATAATAATTTATAGTTCTTGTGAGTTTTTAATTAATGTTTTTCTGCATTCCAGGTATTCTTTTACTATGCAAGACATCTGTCAGGACAAGTGAAGAATGATACTCAGTACAAATGGTTAAGTAGGAAAGAGTTGATGACTACGTTACCGACAAATTACCATACCTCAGTTAGTGATTTTCTTGTCCATGAGGCTTCGTAATAATTAAATATTGTTGAATAGCTACTCTGAGTTAAGATGTTTTATGAAGACTATAGCTAATAAAATGTTACCATAACAACTACAGAAGTTATTAACAAATGAAACTCTTGTCCTAAAGTAGTCATGGTTGTTTATATTAGTATTTTGTACAGGGTGTGATAATAAAATAGCAGTTGTATTGGCTTTCATAGCATTTTTATTTGCTTTTTCCTTAACAGTTTTATAAATATGAGAGTTGACAACACAACAGTGTTTTAATTTAATTAATTGTCAAAACATTTAGCAATCTCAGTTATCATTATATTTTATTGCAATTAAAACAGCACGATGACATTGGGAAGGCATTTCTCATAATATGTTAATATATATATTTATATATACGGAACTAATATAGAATAAATTGTCAGAATGCTTCCTAAAATATGTTAAAAGTTAAAACATTTTTAAAATTTCATAGATTCGACGACACGATTCATCGAGAAAAGGCTGAGCCACATGAAGTCTCCATTTAAAACTAGTAACTAGCAACACAAAGATTAAAGTATGTAATACTGAGTAGCCATATGCATCTCTGTCGAGAGGAAAACTAGTGTAACGTTGCGTGTGGCAAAGCCCTAACCTTCGTCATTAAGCTAAAAGGGCGAGAGGGTTGTGTCTAAAAATGACAATAATGAATATTCTCAATTTATAATATTATATAAACATATTTACTCGCATATAAGTTTCAGGCAAAATTGAACACCTTTTCCCTACCAGGAATACAAAAATAAAATGCCTGAAATCGAGCGGTGTTTTCTAAATAATAATTTTGTATTTGATGAATACATTTTGAAAGTGCATTATTATACTCATTAGTTAACTATTAACACTTAAATAATAAATTGATTTAATATATTACACTATCGGGTGTATGCCAAAATATATTATAAGTCGAATAAAACGATGGCATCTAATAACATATTATAAAACATATACTTGGGGTCATTGAAAAATGAAATCTATCAAACTGTAGATACTATCGTTCAAGCAACGTTCCCAACCAGGGCCGTCACATTGTCCACATTATTACCTTTAATAAAACTCGTCAAAATCTAACTTTAAAATAATCTATTATACTATCTTTAATTTGAGAGCAAAATTTCAGGACAACGCTGACCCTATTCGGGAATATATTGAAAAAGCCTTATCTTGTTTATATGAATGAATTTACTTTTAAAATACTACAAAATTCATGTGTACTTATGTCCAAAGAAGTTCAGGGATTATTAATATCTTAAACATTCTAAAGAGTTTCAACACCTACTACTACTGAGAATTGTTTTAATAGTGTTTCATTTCTCCGTTTTAAGAATCCATAGGAGAAATTAATTAAGTACAAAGTTTACCAAAATGCCATATAAGAGAGATATGTGTGGTTAAATTATTTTTATATAAATATTACTTACAATTTGATAATATCAGTATCAATTTTATACAATAAATACAAACCTACGTAGTAATAATTTCAAACAACGAAAAAATATTCACCCCACGTCTTGACGATAATATTAATCAAGACGTCATTTCAGCGAGTGAATGTGGTGGTCATTATAAGTATTGATTTCAATTTTAATCATTGATTCATAAAAAAAATAAATAAAATATCACTAGGACAACAAAATAATTTATCGCTTAACTTTCATGTCAATATGCATTCAAAAAAATAGACAAAAACATAAAATGAAAATAATAAAACCAATATTTCTGTACAACACCATTTTGAAGTAATTAATCTGTGCAATTAAGTTTGAAGCCTTTATAGTCTAGTAGTTTAATATTATAAAGTAAATGAGCACAGTCAGTCTGATACCAATTAAAAGACTTTATATGCGAGTAAACATGGGTAAGAATTTTCTTAAGATTATAATTCAAAGACTCAATGCATTAACAATGTGTCGGTACAATATTTACAATCAAAAGGGGAGACGTGTCACGCAGACAGACCAAAGGAAAGGGCAGGAGTGTGCGAGTACACTACCGTTGGTTAAGCTCAAAATGCAATCGGCAACACGGCCAATCGGATTGTCATCGATACAACAAACACGAGTCACTCGACCGCTGAATTATCAACAAATATTTTAAATAACCATTTACAGTATTGACTTCAATCCAATACGCAGCTTTAGCAGCGTCCATAACTGCCATATAATTTAACAGTTATAATCCATAACGTCCATTTGCAATAAAACATCAAAGTTCTCATTCTAATTAATAGATAACCTAATACTGATTTTGCAGTATTCACACTAAATCTTTCTATTATGCCAAGTGTTAATATAAAAAAATAATTATATCGAATGGTGCTGTCAAACAATGCACTAATATTTCAATAGCTGTCTTTTCTAAAGTTCTATCTACCTTCACAATTATGTATTAAAATTAGACAACATTTTACGTCAGAATATTTTCATTTCAAATTGAGCATTTTCATCGAAAACATAGACATACTGTATTCAATTGAATCGATTAAAAGGCCTAGGTATATTATTTATACTGCAGTCCTTCCTACAGAACTAAATCATCAATTATTTAATATATATATATGTATATACAGGATAGTATTGTTATATTGAATCTTTGAAAAATGTCAGATTTAACTTCCATGAAATCCAAAATGGCAACATTTACAAGCAGCCAACTGGACACATTGACATATTTCTGTTCCTTTTTTTTATGTCTTGAAAAATAGTGAAATTTTAATGATATTGCAAATTGCCATCAATACGGTGTGCAATGTTGCCAGATGCAGTTGGCGCTTAGACCGGCACACAGGTTCCCGGGACAGGGAAGAGGGGCAGTGAACAGTTGAGGGTGGTGTCATGTGAAAGAGTGAGGGTGAGATTCAATGATGTTGATGGTGTTTGAAGAGTTGCGTGGGGTGTCGGGGTGGACCGAGGTGTGATGGGATGGGCAGGGTCCACGAGGGGCGGGGTCACAGTGGTTCGCGCTGCGGCACCCAGATGCTGGGACCGCTCTCCGACGAAATGACTTCTTTCACTTTGCCATAGATGTCTTCGGGAGTGTCGCCCGTTACCACAGCTGAAAATTCAATAATACATAAGTTTCAATTGTTCTTCATAAACCTATCTCTATATTAATTTCTGACAACAAAAGTTTAAACATCTCAGAAGTAAAATCACATATGCAATAAATGACTATGAAAACATCTAAAATTAGCAACATTCCTCTTAAACTGAAATAATATAATGACAAATAAAAGTGTACAGTGATACATAGATTGGTCGTGCACCATTCTCTCAAAACCCATAAAGGAAAGAAATGGAGGGGATAAACATCCATAAATAGGAACTGAAATTTGATAGATTAGTTCAAAAATCATAAACAAAACTATTTTTCATTCATAGGAGAAATAAATTTTATTATAATTTTGCAACAAGAAATTGATTGCAAAAATGTCATTCATGCAATAATTATTGAAATATTTACCGGTAAAATATTCGGCAAATTCTTGTTCCATTTTAATGGCGCGTTCGTATGTTTTGCGAGCTTGTTCTTCTGTCATTCGTTTATTCATTTCCCTGTAAAATTAAAAAGAAAAATCAATTAAAAACCAAAAAGTGTCATGAAATAATAAGTCATAGATTAGAAAATACATCATAATGAGGAATCCTATTCTAATTAATTAGAGTGTACTGAATGTAAGCTTAAATAATAAAAAATAGACAAATAGCAAGAATATCTATCAAATACATACATGACAGACTCCACACTCTTTGGTTTAAGGAATATAGCAATCGGATAGAGCTGGGCAACCTGAAGCCTCTTGATAGCATTGCCGCTAACATCCAGAATGCAATGTTTACCCTGGAATGTAAAACATATTTCAATTAAAAAAGGAAGAACAAAAAAGTGATTTTCAATAAATTAAATAAATGTTACTTTAGTTTAACTGAATTACTGAATTACTTCATAAACTGTGACTGTAAGGTTACACGTGACTCCAGCTATCGCAAAACAAACATGTTGATTTTACGTAATTTGGCAGAAAACCAAAAATAGTAATAAATTAAAGAGAGACAAATGCTTCACCTTCTCCGCAACTTGTTTGACGGAGGCCACAGAGGTGCCATATAGATTTTCATTGTACTGTCCGGCTTCAATGAACAGATGATTTTGTATGTCTCGTTCCATCTGTTCTCTGCTACTTACGAAATGATAGTCTCTGCCATCTACCTCATATTCTCGTTTGGGTCTCGTCGTGTCTACAAAAGAAAATCAATGCATTCTTATGTTTTCAATACTTATTTCACAACTGTCTCTTAATAACCTAGAAAACGTATTATCTGCTACTTGTAAAACATGACTTAAAAATTATAACTTTAGAAGATAGATGGAAGGTAAGAAAAGAGATTCAAAGCCTCAGTAATTGGTATTCTTACAATAGAAAATTGAATAAAACACATTTATTTGTATGTATAGAAAAGTAAGCCTTAAAGCTTTGTGACACTGAACATGATCTGTTACAGCATTTAACGATCTAGCAGTATGTGTCATCCACATCATACAGGTAAACAATCACAGCTGGCTCACTGTGACAGATCGCATCCAGCGTGCCTTAATACCAGAACCTTAATAATTAGTCAAATTCATTTTTTTAAACAATAATATTTAATCTCCATTTATCAAAACATTATAATTAAAATGAATGCAATCAAAGATTTTTTCAATAAATCGGACATCAAGATAATTGTTCACATTTATATAGATAATAGAATTATTACCCGTTATAAATAATTTTAATAAAGTTATCACTTAATTTCATTACAATATAAGAATCCCATTCCATGGAAAATAAAAATTATTGTTTATTCTAACAGCATACACAAACACAGGCGTTTTTCTTTAAATTCAAAGATAAAATGTGAATTATGGAAGTATTGATAGTAATAAGAAAGATAAACTTACGTGGTACACAGCTTCCAAATTTATCAGGGAACTCAGATATTAAGTCATCATTTACTCTGTCTTTCAAAGGTCCAAGTATGATAACAGGTCGAGTATAACTAATTGTTAATTGCTGAACAGATTCATATGATAATACAGCCTCTTCCTGACCTGTAAAGATAATTCAAATGGCATAACGAGTTTAAAAAGTGGATGAAAAAATCAGGATATGAAATAAATTTTTACAAAATCTAATTCATCTAAAACTTACAAGTGGCTTTAAATAATCACCTATGGTGTCCGAGACGGTGACATATAAAGGATAATGTGTATATTTATTTTATAATAGTAATGTGTATTTAACAATATAATAATAAAAGATATAAAATGTAAGAAATTTTATATATAATAAATAAATTTGAAATATAGAAAATCTCAGCGTGGTCAATCAAGGGATTTAATAATTTTGTATTGAATTTAAGTGTGATAAAGAAAAAATTATTAATTCATGATCAATTATGGTCATTTTCACAAGGGCGCGAATTGTTTCAAGCGTTGAAATTATTACACATGTTCAAACAGGGTTACAGACTGTTATGTTAAAATGTTAACCCGTGTTTCCCAGCAGTTAATATTTAACAACAAAATCATCTGGCGTTAATTAATTTCAAAACTTGAACCCACCAAAAGATGCAATAGTAAAACCAGCCAGTTTTATTATCGCACTGGGGCATAGCGGATTTTTGAATCACTTTGACAGAAAAAGGGCACAAAAATTGTAGATGTATCAAATCATGATTAGTTAATGAAGTTTTGATGTGAGATTAAATATGTTTTGAAACTATTTAGGTAAAATATACATATTTTTCCTTTTCAACTAAACTTATTACATTAAGACATTTAAAGCTGAGAACTACAAAAAAAGCCTCCTTATGAGTAACTTCTACATTGTATGAATCTGATTCGACTGATAGAAAAAACTGAATGAATCAAAGATGAGAAAAAACGTGAATGATGTCTAACATAACGGTATTTGCGAGCATGCATCAAGTCGATGACCAAAAATATAGATCGAATAAAAAAGTAACTAGCTGCTAAGGCTACGGAAAAGTTTGCTTTCCCGCCGAGTAGAGGTGGAGGTAAAGAGATCGTATCAAAGCAGTTGCGGTAGCAAAATAATTGTTGAAGGTCCAACTCGTTTGAAAATTGTAGTGCTCTTTCGTCCAGCGTGCTGTGCTATGTTGTCGCATGCACTTCTGACATGCAAAATGAATGATTCATCAAAAATAAATCACAAAAGTCACGATGGCAAGTATGAAAACTAAAAGAAATAATAAAGTCGCCTTACAGTGCTTCCAGTGGCCCTCGGTACATTCGGATTGTTATAATTATTGCGAGACAGTGACAGGTATCTTCATTAGAGTTTGATATTAGGTTATGAGAGAATATGAATAAATCAGTAACATGTTGATAACAAAAATCACATCAATTTGCAAAAGGTTATACAAAGAGAGCATTGAGTATAAGTTGTTATTGAGAGTATGCATGTACAAGAGACTCGGAGTCGCGAGCCGACCGTTGAGCGAAGAGAGGGGAGCCAACAGTCTGCGACAAACAGCCGGGAGACGACTGAGTGAGAGCAAGTTAACTTGCTCAGAAAGGTGAAAAGGACGACGGCGGTCAGACTTCCGGAGGCCTTTTGGCAGCCTCCGATGGACCAGTCCGCCCGGGGCGATCGATCGTTCGTCTCTCCGACTGTTATTCGATGAGCATCTACTTTATCTAATAATAATGACAGGACATGATAACAATGCGGGAGTCCAAGGTGATTCTACGGCACGCGCAAACTACGCCTTACTCCCTTGCGGACTCTCGACGCTCGGCACTTACTGTCGTCTTCTAGATATATGAGCGTTATCTCCTCCATCAACGGAAGTTCCACTCGATACAAGATTTCCCCTACGTACAAACAACACAGTTAACTTAAAAAACTTGCAACACTCCGTCCGAGAGACAAGAGACGAGAGACAGAGACAACTACAGGCAACTAGAAGCACTGGACCGTACGGCACACTACTACACAGTACGACACTGCGACATTGCGATCCCTTCGCCATAATTGCCACCATCGCCAGGCGATCGCGATTGCCTTTGCCATTCCTTCGCTCTGCATTAGATTACTCAACGGAAGCTACATTGCAACATTGTTTCATGACTCTTTGACCAATCGAGTGTACAATCGAACTAAACTTTTACCAGGTAGTGTGTCAATATATTTCAATCAAGTACCTATAGTAATTCTAATTTATTATTAACGACTTCTTTAACCAAGAAATGCCGTTGATTGCTGTTAATATCAAACGTCTTCCTTATTTCAAATATATTCCAGATGGAAATAATTACTGTTTGTTAGGATATTTGAAAACCAGATTCAATATTTTCTTTTTTCATTCAATGTCATCATGGAATGCAAAACAAAAATGATCATTAAAAAATTTGCAAATCTTGAAACGACAGAACTCGTTTGCCAAAATGATAAAAAGCAAAAAGCCTGCAACATATTCATAAATAAGCTGATATGAGGTGTTTAATGACAACCAGTATATGAATCAATCAACGGAAAGATGTTTCTAATTATTGTCTATAGATAAAACAATGCCGAGAGACAAGATTACATCTGTCAGAGAGATAAGGTCGAGTTTACAGCAATGCAGAGACAATCAACATCTAAATGCTGATAGGTAATTCGCCAGTTGCATTCAACAACATAATAATATATATATATATATTGAACATCAATGTTTAGTGTCACTAAAAATCACATATTTTTAATAGCTTACTGATATACTGTTTAGGAGTTATTTCAGAAGAGTCTATGTATAGTTCTAAAAAGGTCTACCTGCTAGTTGAGATTTTAAAAACATTTAGTATTATCTAATAGCACATTTTTTAAATGATTCCAATTAATAATCACCATAAGATACAGATGCATAGATACTTGAATTATGTGAAAGTGTGCGTGTTTGTGTTTCATTTATACATTCAATCGTAATCAATTATAACTCAGACTTTTAATAATATAAATTCAATCGTACCATTACATACTTCTACCGACACCTGAACAAATGATTAAATATTTCATAAGTAAAGAAAGCTAATTGAAGAGACAGCAACAAGGGCTTTCTCAGTGGCAATAAGGACACCTATTTAAAAATCTGATTTGACTGATTTTTATAAGCTTTTTTATAATCATTTCATCATTTTAGATTCAATTAACATACAGTGATCCTTAGTTATTTTCAATAAAATAACAAATAAAAATAAACATTGTAGCAGTTTAATTTCAGGTAAGAACAATTCACAACTTCAGTATATTTTGGTATGAATTTTTTTTTTCAATAAAGTGTTTATACATTATACCAAATTCCTTTCTTTCATCGAATACCAAAGTAATACAATAAAATTTGATAGATCATGTCATGTTTTTCACTGGGTTAGTTAGGATAACGTGTCATTGATATTTATCCATTACTCAGTTTATTGACTAATATGTATTTTTTAAATTTTCCAGTCTATCTATAATATTGGTTGGGAACACAATAAAACTGAGTAAGACATCAATTTACTAAACACTATCTTCAACCAACAGTCAAAGCACAATATAATAAGGACTTCTTGTAATCTGGCACTGAATTTTTGTTATGATATGTGACGTTGACATTCATAAAATAGCGAAGGATTACTGTTATAAAAAATTTCATAATTTACTACATTACATATTGATTCATCAAATTTGGGCTAGTTGTTCAAAAAATTAAAAGCCTGTCGTCAAATGTTTTGAATAAAATAATTTTGATTAGAATTAATTGCAAAAAAAAAGCCAATTTCATTCGATAATAAAAGTAAATAATCATGAATATTCATTCTTTCCGCCAGACTCGGTAAATGGCTCAAAGTAAGTGTATGTAAGTATTTTGTGTTATCTAAATATAAAAAAGAATTCAAGAATAGTATACTCGATAAAACATACCTTCTGCATTAGCATCATCCTGAGTATAGCAAAGCATGAAAGCTGTAATCAAAATTTATACATATTTATTAATTCAATACAAACTATCCATTATTAGAACACAATATTATGAATTATTAATCAATTTGCATAAATTAAGTTGAATATCCATTTAAAAATTGATATTGAACTATATTTCTAGACTCACTGGTCTTCTACCTCCACTTTAACCAACCAATAAGTATTAACAGCTTAGCTCCCGCAATATTTTGCTGAATTTTCCACGGTAGCCGGCGAAATTCGCGAGAAAATGTGCAAAAAA
>JAGVSQ010013903.1:0-10863 GCA_022683975.1 Rhyacophila evoluta
CATGATATTTGTTGCATAATTAAATGCGAGACTGCTTATTTTTCGATAATTAAAATAAGAAGATTCAATTTATACAACATGTGTCATGGATTTAAGCGGTTATTAGACTAGAGCTACGATAGATGCGACGGTGGCAGAAAGACAGCAGCAGAGATGCAAAATATATGAGTGAGTAATTCAGCAGGTTTTTGTGACGACATCGTATTGTCGCGCTACCGAACTTACTCACTTGCTCACTCATCTATTTATAACTGCTTTGCGTCTCTGATGCCGACGCTCTGCTGTTGTAGCTCCGGTCTTATAGGGCCTCAATTGACTTTTTATATTATGATGCAATGCGATAATCGTTCAATATCTTGAAATTATTAACCCTATTATACAACATATTGTTATGTATCAAATAAATTCAATAGTAGACGCTAATAGCTAAAAAATATTGCTTTACATATGTTTTTGATATCACGGTAACGCATTTTTACGCTTGTTTGAAATACAATGTAATGGACGGGGTAGCTATAAATTCAGTACCCTGGAGCAAGTAAAATTGTTGCACCCCATATAGTTAATAGTTTTTGAGGTCTTACGCTTCTTTAAAAAATAATATTTCGTCTTTTTAACTTGGTGGTTTTTGGGGTTGTATCTTATTTACTCAAAATGATATCAATTCAATGATTTCTGTAAGAAAATCCAATAAAATTGATTAGGTGGAAGCCTTTTTCCTGGTCGCAAATTTTACGTCACCCTTTTTTCAATTTTAAGAGCTTAATTTAGACACTAATTGGGCATTTTCAGCTTACACCTTTTTTATGGAAGGTGTATTAAGTTGTATACATTTAGATTATGCAATAAAAGCTATTTTTAAAAATTGAGGGTAACGTTTTTTTTCCTTTCCACTGTCATATGTTTTACATAGAAAACAGACAAACAAAAGAATAAATAAAAGAAATAGATGTGTTACGTAACTATTTCATTATTTATCAGTAAAAGTTCGGGTGAAAGTAATAATAAACAGTACATTTTTATTATTTTTACATACCTTCATCCACGAGAATGTCTTACTATAGCTTCATTCAACGATTCCAATTGAAAAGATGCCATTAGCATAGTGAATATATTTCAATTATACCAAATTTCAATGCCAACCATAATCAAAGCACATCACGTGTGAGCAGGAAATCTGTCATTTGCGACACAAAGATGAAAAAAGTGTCCTACATAAAAGGCTCGTCGCGTGGACCAAGAAATGCATTCTGCCGCTTGCTTGACTAATCACTTGTTAATAAAGAAAGCATTTTTTGTAAGGCATTCTTTAAAAAACCGGATTTGCTAGTGTAAAGAAAAATAACGCTTCAAAGTATGACAAATAGTCCGTACTGTAAAATATTTTAATTTTTTTAAGTTAAATATCGATCGTTTTTTTATGGATTCCTCAGCTTGGTATTTTGCAACGACTTATATTTGAGAATTGATTATAACGTTATTTATCTCTACTCGTAAGTCGTTTATATTATACTATCATTGTATCATTACACTCAATAAATTGTAAAGCATTATGGCGCGTACTGTATAGCGTTATGAACGTGAAGTACCTCGGGGTCTACACTTTATTACAAAAAGCTTTCCATAGCCTTGATTCTAATCAAGGAGAGTGCACGTATAAGAAATTAAAAATATCAACTTGTTTAAGAACACGTGTATGAGCTAAAGATAATAATGTTATAAATAATACTTATGCTAAAAGATCTTTCAGCTATTTAAATATTGTATATTATTAAGATATTTTTGTTGATTACTGTCTGTCAGATGAGTATTATTATTGATTATTGATAAATGAATCAGAAAAGTAATAAGTAAATAAATAAAACTTTTTATTTAAAATCCGCTCTACATGTGGAGCGTACGCCCATGACGCGCATACCTCATTATTGATTACTGCTGAGTATTTATTCTTCTAGAAAACTTTACTTTTTTGCCAATATGTTGAAATATCGTTTTTTTATAATGATATATTTCAACCCATGGTTCATTCAAATAAATTTGTTCATTCCTCTATTACAATTTCATTTCAATTCTTGGCTGTATAGAATAGTTTTAGTTTCTTGTTGATTATCAATGATGACGTAAAAGTTCAGAGTTAAACAGTTGACTTATAAATAACATTTAAAATAATATGTGAAAATTTCATGTTGTTACTATTTACTATTTGAGAGAAGTTGTTGTGACACACAGAAATACACACGTATTGTCTATATTATCTATGTAATCTATAATTGATATATCTTCATAATGTGATGGCTTATGTCAACAGGTTGATTTTAACGAGGAATACTAATTTTCGGCCAATTTTTCAACAAAAATTCTTCTTTTAATTGAAATTATTATTTAATTGATTATCTAATTTGATTTGGAAATTCAGTAAAACGTGTCACGGTTAATTTCAAACAATATCCTTGTATTTAGTTATTGGATTATAATTGGATATATTTGTGACGAAAAATTAACAAATTTAATGCCCTTTATAAATACATAGATTAAAAAGTGAAAGTTTGAATCTAAATCGGCTTAACATTGGCTTCATACTAGAATTAAGTCGCTAACACTCAGGTGAGCATAACGATATTGACAAATTCGCGGCGTTAAGCGATTGCAAATGCTAAATACTTAGTTACCTTTGAAATAATTAGAAATTCGGTTAATTTTCGTAAATAAGTTTTATTATGGACATGCAAGTTTTGCAATAGTGACACTTGGAAAGTTTGCTAATACAAGAAACTGCCATAATAACATTGCACTTCAAATAATACAACCTTACTAACTTATCGTATATTTATATGCTTCAGTGGCTGATTAGTATGTGCGCACTCAGTGGTGAAAATTGTATATATCATACACTGCATGAAAATAAATAAAGAATAAATTAAAGAATAAGCAAATTTGGTAATCAATTGGCCGGGCAATTGATTTCCTCGCAGGCCGCAAGATTTTAAAAGCTAAAGAATTTTTCTTCGCAGAAACTAAATGATAATGGCTGACTGGTCTAACAAATGGTCGAACTGGTTAACTGACAGTCTGCCAGGATAAACCGTCATATCCATATGTTTTATATTTGAAGAATACATGGTTAAGAAGCAATATATTGAAGCTAAATAAAAGCTGTTTGATTCAGAGTTATACAATTTATTCCTTATTATTTGATCATGTCAATTATGAGTTTCGAGTGTATGAATCTTTACAATATGAAGACAACTAAATCATTCATACTGAATTTGAATGTAGTCTCATTTCTAACGACTAGTCTTCAAGTGGATTATAAATGTATTTTTTGCATTATACATTTGTCTTGAACGACAATTAATTGAATATAATCAAAAGTAGGCTAATATAATAGGTAACAAGGAAGTAAACTTTAAAAAAAAATCATGTAAAAGCTTTTGTTATAAATATGCTACAAAAATAGTTCAACTGGTAGCACGTACTAAAAATATATTTATACCATTGTGTTCTAAGCAAATATGCATTAAAATAAATGACTCCATTGAGTATTAAATTATGATTTTAATCAAACGTAATGCTGTTCATATGATTTTATTTTTAACATTTAAATGTCATTCACATTGAGTTGACAACTATTAAAATATCGACCAACTGTTCCAATCTATACATTTTGCGGTTTTAAGTTATCAAATATCAAGTCATTTAAAAAGAAGTTATACTTGATGAAATGGTCCATATTTTACTAAAACGAAATTCAAGCTGATATTTTTATTTAATTTTATTATTCCCGTTGATTTGAAATACGGTTAATTATTATTTTTAATTTGTCCTGAATTTTAAGAAAAAGTGTTTGGAATTTATATTGATAAATTGTTGACGCATGTTGATCAAAAAGTATTTTTAATTAGAGCATTCAAAATTGTTTTATTTTTTTATTATATGTTGATCGTGACAGAATATGTTTCGTATAATCATGACTAATATTCAAACCGGATATTTGCAGACAAGTGAAGATAATATTTTTATCTAAAACCAATTAAAAAATGTATCATATAAAACGGAAAATACATGTGTGTTTCTGTATGTCACGCAGACTACTTTCAAACGGTAATCAGTAACAAAATGAAATTGACTGTATTAATTTTAACTTTTAATATTATCACTGATGGTTATTAAGTGGGTAAATTATTGTATAGAGCCAGGTATTGAAATGGATAAGATTATTTTAAATAAAATGTACGTGTGAATTTATCCCAGGCAAAACCACGTAATAAAGCTATGTACGAGTTATATAAAACCGATTATATCTATGTATGGAAAATATAATAAATCAAACGCCAGGTAATAGTATGAAAGTATTATATTTAGACGTATAGAAATAGTATTTTTCATTATGCAAAAAAGATGAGTCATAGTTTTATTGTGTAAGAATGAATTTATATACAAAAATGTTAGAGACCTTCATAGCAATTATGTCTACGGAGGTTTTATTTGCATTTCACGACAAGTTTAGTTCAAGCTTGTTCCGCTTTCAATAAATAAACATTCGTTTTGAATTTGATTGACAAGGCGCTAATTGTGTTGAAAAAATACTTAACAAAAAAATTGGCAAACTAAACATTCCATATTGATTCTATGTGTAGAGTTTCCGTAATTTTTTTTGAAAAAAAATGCAAGAAAATTGTCTTCAATTGCTTTAAAACATTTGTTTCTGAAAGCATTCACTATTCTAGATTACTGAATATAAAAATAAACACCTATTGATTTTTTTTTATTTCATTACTCAAAGAAAATTTTCAATTCATTCTTTACGTTTTGGCAACTTATGACAAGAAGTAAATTTTTAAGTCATTCAATAACAACTAGGCTATTAGATATTGACGGATGACTTTTATAAATGAACTTACACGTACAATGGTATAAACTATAAATAATAGATGCATTAGAATTTTTTTTTTTTTGTAAATAAACCACAAACAAATTGCTCTTTCAAATTCTTTGAAATGAGATCACCCTGTTCTTTATCCTATAAACTCACACAGCAAACACATTGTCTGAACATGCCTTTAGTTATGATTTTCAAAACATTTGTACCAACTAAAAGCAAATAATACATGAATACTCACAGAGTATTTTTTTTGTTTGATTATAATTTTTTTAAAGGACATAAATATTATCAATCTAATTTTGATTGTTTATTGTATAATTTCATTATTTCTAACGAATTTTTTATTTTTGTGATAAATTAATTGTTTATTATTCGTATTTCTAGTTATTATTAGAATATATAAATATTTTATCTCACTAATGAATGGTTTAAAACTACCTTTTGAAGTCTTGGTAATTTTATATATAAAATCACAGATATTATCATTCATCAATAAAGAAATAATATAATTGATGGCATTTCTGTCCATGTTATTAATTTCACGTACGACGATATATAAATTATGTTAACGCAACGACATTTAAAAAAGAAAACCTGTTCAATATCAATCGACCTTCGCTCGTTGTTAATTTATTTAAACAGATCAATGGGCATTTATTTATTTAATTATTAATAAAAGAATAAAAAAAAACAAATGGATTTCGAGATGAGAAACGGACGTCGTTTGATTAGAATGTTGATCCATTTTAATATATATGCATGTGTTTGCCTTGGCATTTTGATATATAGAAAAATTATTATGAAAAAACTATACGTCCATTAAGGTTTCGCGATGAACCTCGTGATTATTCTGAAATGTCAAAAAACTGATTTAAAAGGTCTTTTGATAAGCCACTTTGTAAAAATAGATCACAAAACAATTGAACGAGATCTGATTCTATTATATCTACATCTTTATAACCTATACATTAATATCTTGGCTTGTGATTAGAACTTTTTTTTTATAAATGTCGTTTCAAATTTAAAATGAAATAGTCACCTACTTTACTTTGATTTTATTATCCAATTATACAAACTTATTTATTTCTTAAAGTTTGCATATAAAGGAAATTAAGTATAATATTATAACCATCTTATTAAATTTGAAGATTCAATCAGGCGTCAATAAATACGTTCACGTAATATCGGCATGCAATTTATATTTAACATAAATCTACTGAAAAATGTAAAAAATATTTTTACTCAGAACGGTGATTCAGTTAGCAAACAGTTAACTTTTTCCAAGCATGTTTTATTTTCAGTAAGGGCGATATGAATACAATATATCTGAAATTATTCTCTAAAATAAATTCTATTTATATTATATCCACTCTAGCGCTCTTTAGTTCTGTTGAGTACATTCTATGGATAATACCCAGTGGTCTTCCAGGTTTTCCGGAATCTCACCGGTCTAAAGAAGAAACAAGCAGGAACCAATTTTTTCGAAGGCATCCGTAATACATGCCCTTCAGCACCAGCTCCACTGCATGATTTTTTGTATGACAATAGGTTGTACCGTCCGCTACCTTATCTCTGAGTTCCTTACGAATTCAGTCCACTTAACCAGCAGTATCCAATGCATGCATCTATTTTCAAACATATACGGTTTTTCTGAGCTTTTTTTCGATGCCAAGATTTGCTACCATGCAGCAGCACCGGCAGAATGCATACGCCAAATAACTTATACTTAGTGCGGATTGAGTACAGCCTGCATTGAATTGAACGTTAACTCAGCTTCTTTATAAAAATATTAATAAATAAATTGATAGCTCTAATTACGCCCAAGTGTTGTATTGATCTAGTGATTTTCTCACTCTCATTCAGGTGACAAAAGTCTGCTATTCAAAGGATTATTTATTACAGCAATAATACAAATTATTCATACAGTTTAGTTAGAAGAAAATGAATATTCAATGAACTATCCGATCCATTAAAATTACCAAATGACTTTCGATGCGAAATACGTAATTGTAAAAGAATTTCATCGAGTGAAACCTTTGGCGTAAAAAAATATACTCGCTGACTTAAGACCGGCGACCAACATTGCGGTCTCGATCTAGTTAAAATTGATACTTATTGAGATTGGATCGATTTGATTAATTTTGTTTGCGAATTTTTGGAATCGACCATTCAGTCAATTTATGCTGAATAAATCGTGAAAAATTTCGTAATAAAAACGAATTTGATGTTATGTAGTGTAATAATCGATAATGTTTTGTTTTGATTAGCGTATCGATACAATTAAGTCTCTACTAAGCAGATTCGTATTGAATGGATTACTGAAACTGAAAAAAACTGACGAATTTTATTATACTTGTTGTTTTAATATACACTCGAACCTCGTATGGCGCGATTACATGGTTTCAGAAAAATCCGTGTAATACAAGGTTTGAAAGGTATTCGTCATGAATAATATCGAAGTTCAATTATATCCTTTATTTTTTCCAATTAACAATATAAATATACGTTTACTTGTATGGTGAAAGAATAATATAATACAGATCATTATCAATTACGATTCTATTTCAGATGAATTGCTAGTTTTCATTATTGGAAGACTTTTAAGAATATTTGGATTTAGCCTTTTAAAACTGCCTAATAAGCGATTATCTGTTTTAGCGTTTAAATCTTTATGTATTTCATTGTAAGGAGCCAAATACTTTTTCAATTCCCTCTTGAATTTTAAACGTTTTTTTTACTACAGGAATATTTTCTGCCAAATATTTTTCTAATTTATCAGTTAACCCCAAAACTTGATTTATTGTTTTCAATGTGAATCGTTTAGCTGCTTCGTTGAAACTGTTTTCTGAGTGTCATTGTAGGTTCATCTAATATTTTGATAAGTGTTTTTTCGTTAAAAGCGTGGTCCTTCAATATTTTTTCGATATCTTGAATATCCAGGTTAAGAAATCTTTCTCTACCAAATACTACGATAAATGTTACTTTTCTTATATTAATATTCTATGAGTGGTACAATTTTTTTTCTTCTGGCCACATTTTAACTAAAACAATCATTTAAAATGTTTTTGTTTTTATTTCTTTGACTATGAATCTATTTAAATATGATGTATAAAATATTTTAATGATGACACACTCTAGGGGTATCCATTTCAGGCATGTTTATTCGTTTTTAAATTATTGTTTTTTCTAAAACCGTGTTATACAAGAATATGCCGCAATTCATCAACGGTGTTTTGTCAAAACTGTGTTATATTAGCATCGTGCTATAAGAGGTTCTGATGAATAATAATATTCAATATATATTAAATAATAAAGCTCGCAATGAAGGAAATCATTTTTTTTGTTGTTGCTAAAACTGCTTGTTCTTACAAGTTCCAACAAGAAATAATAAGTGATACATTATTATGTGATACTTACGAAAGTTTCTCGATATGCAGTATAATAAATATGTATGCATTTATTATGTATTTTATGATCTGTATATGGAGTACATATTTGATCGAATAATAAAACAATTGTTTTATTGTACATTATCTAACGTTATATAACTTCGTGAAAGCAAGCAAATTATTAGGCGCTTGATTTGGGAGCTTGAATGTTATACACAGAGAGCGAGCGGAATGAAGATAAACTAACGATCTATATTGTATATTTCCTGAATGAGTCCAGGGGTTTGAGCGCAATCTATTTTTATAATAAATCACTTATACATATAAAGAAATATGACGATTTGACACAAAAATCCGGAAGCTTTAAAACACACAGTCGCTGTCATAAAAATAACATAAAAAGTTCTAATTGTTGGACAGGATATAGATACGGAGCTTGGCAAAAGCTACAACCGATACAGGGCTACATATAATATCTAAAACGGTTTAAAACAATAAATTATGTTTAAAAGCCTTAAATGTTTCATGAATTATATTTGTTCAATTTAATAGGACAACCTGAAAATGACTCACAAGTGCATTAATTATAACAAAGACAAAATAATATCATGCTCAGACCAAGTGAATGTAATTTTGATTAAGGTCAACGAGATTGTATTGGTCGGTTAGATAGAGTTTAACATACAGACATAATGGCAGTTAGTTAAAGGATTAAAATAAATGCAATTAAATTAATAATAGAATTAACATTTGATTGCTCAGGCGTAAATTTACAATGGATTGATAATTAAGATCTTGAAGTATTAAATTAATGATGATATAAATGTTGAGAAAGATTCAGTATTTTATAATTTATAACTATAAATAAACGCCAATTTACTAATAATATAAATTGTATCGCTGTAGTAAAATATTCAGAAGTGAGTTACGTGATGAGTTATTGGACATAAAGCTTTTAACTATGTTTATGTATTTTCTAAATTGATTATATCGATTAATAGAGATTGATAAAAGTTTAGTCAACAATCAAAACAATTTGATTTTTTACAATAGTACCAACCTTTTTTTAGCTTTCCGACTCGTAAATAATCATATATTTTTAGTTTTTTATATTAAACTTGTACTTCACTATTTATTTTTACGTATTACGTTTAGTCGATTTTCTTGCGTTTAAGATAGCTTATTTTCGGTGTCAAGTGAATCATTTAAACTTTCAAAATTAGAGATATATCTCACCATAATATTTTTATGAAAATAAATTGTTAAAAATTCGATCAAACCATTGGGACAATATCCTCTACATAAGAACATATTTGAATACGCAAGAAGTTACGGTATTTGAGGCCGGAACGTGCAACGTTTACTACAGTGCTTCACAACCTTTTATCTTTCACGGCACACCGCAAGTAAGAAACGGTGGCATTTCTGGAGTTTTTCATATTTCAGAAATATGCTCCACGGCATACACAGCATCAGCGGTTTCGGAGTACTCGTTTACTAAACTAGAGAAGATTTCCATTATAGATATTTAATCTAAGCTTGGTTTGTACACTTTTGCTTTAAAATTTTCCGATTTTCTGAATAGTAAATAAAAAAACTTTGTTGTAAATACTGGCATATTGTCAATTTATTCAAAGATACACTGTTTGATAGTAGACAATGAAATACTTATATCCAGCCCAATAATATGATCCACGTAATATTGATAGTATAATGATCATGGATAAACGAATAGCTAACGCAAAATTCCTTAAAGCAAAGTTTGTTACGAATTGTCCATACATATTATACTGAAATATATATTTCATCAAGCGGATATGATAAAAAAACAACTTTACGTAAAGTTTTCAGGGTTATCTTAGTGTAGATCGGATGGAGGTAATTGATAATTTCACACGTCAATTTGTCACATCGCGTGCTTGATCGCCAGTGAAACACTATTATTAATGTTTAACAGGAAAACGTTTTTCCGTTTGACAGTAAAAGTGTTGAAAATCTGTAAATGTGTGGGAAAGCGACATTCAAACGGAAGTCGACCTTGCATTGTTTGGCATCTTATGTGAAGTTCAAGCTCTATTCTTATTTTTTTTAAATACAGCCTTTATATTTTATCTATACAAGACTAATTTATTTAATTCATCGTGTTTTCAATAGACGAATTATATTGTTGACAATTTACGAAGTTAGTTTTAATGCAATAAACGATTGTAAAAAAAACATTTAAAAAACTGGAGATAATTTAACAATTCGAATTGTCAAAGAACTATTTATCCATGTAAGTTAACGTTTTTTGACAGCATTAAAAAGTTATCGACGCAACAGCCTAATTTAAAACCAATTGGAGATACAACCGTAAAACTGAATTATTTCGTTCCAAAAGAAGCCTCATATTATTTTGGTTTAAATTTCAGTTTAAAACGTATTATACTAGTATTTTTTACACAGTTTTGCCTAAAATAGATTCAAACTCATTCTTTATTCAAACATAATTTTACTCATTCTATTATTATATATTTATTTCAATACGTGGCTATATTGTTTTTTTTTTTTTTAAACCATGTTCGCTCCCAACGTGGAGCATATGGATCTACA
>JAGVSQ010013905.1:0-10862 GCA_022683975.1 Rhyacophila evoluta
ATTTAAAATCAATTTCCATCAAGCACCATCAGTCGAAAATATTAATTAATTACTATTGTAATTAATATCAGTATTCGTAGATAAACTACTTTATAAAGTTAATTATCAATATGCTTAAAAACTTTTCAGCAAAAGCTTTACCCAAATCTGTGTTAAATCAAATTGTAAATTGTTCAGTAAATACTACATAAAATAAATTTTAGTAGCTACATGTTTACAAAACAATCTAGATAAGTTGATAAATTAAAACATTATTTTGTGGAAAATAATCCTACAATGGAAAGAAGTTTAAATTTGAAATTACAAAAATGCTTGACTTCTTATCATGAAATACATAAAGATTTACGCAATAAAAGTAAACAATCGCTTATTAGGCAGTTTTAAAAGGTTAAATCCAAAAAAAATTAAGAGTCATCTAATAGTGATAACTTGAAACCCCTTTTAAAAAGGAATCGAATACATACTCGTATGATTGCAAGTGATAGTAATGATGAGTGATCTATATTATAGG
The DNA here is from genome assembly GCA_022683975.1 of Rhyacophila evoluta. NCBI lineage: Eukaryota > Metazoa > Arthropoda > Insecta > Trichoptera > Rhyacophilidae > Rhyacophila > Rhyacophila evoluta. The sequence continues at coordinate 512 of JAGVSQ010013905.1, forward strand.
TATTTTAAATGCAAATTCAAACGTATATTTTACATATTGTTTATTGGAAAAAATAAAAGATAAACTTAAACTTCAAATTTCGTACAACGCGGATTTGTATTACACGACGTTTTTCTGGAACCACAGTGCCATACGAGGTCCGAGTATATTATATTTTTGAAGTGGTTGACTTATCCTATTCAGATCGATGTGTTCCAAGATTCTCTAAGATATGCTAATAATGGATAACAGGACACATTTAATACACGCCGAAAATTCAACAGCTTATTCTTTTATAAATCAAATATATTATATGTTTATTTATAAAGTTAACATACAAAATAAACGATTTAATTAGCTATTTTACGCTGTATTTCATATAATTTATGATTCCTTTATTTTCTTCTCGTGTCTTGTTAAAATAATGTTACAACATTTCATCGTATCAACAGTACTCTATGTACAGTTTTAAATTTCTATGATAATTAGTTTTTCTTTATTGATGTGAAATTTATAAGTATTGTGTTTAAAATTAATGGGCACGTACTTGTAATTATTGCATCGCGAAATGTTTATAATTAAAACATAATTGATTGAAAATGTAAAATACTCAAGAAGCCAGTCGTGTTTTTTTGAATTAATTATAATAAAATATATGTACATAAAAATATTACAATGTATGAAAGTTATACAATATTTTTAATGGTTTTTTCGATACTCAAAGTGAAATTTGAAGAATTCTTATTTTTTTGGCGGGAAAATTCCTCAAAACTATTGGACTAGATATATATAGTCAGTAGTTAATTTAAAATAAATTAAATAATGATAATGATCAATCAACAGAGATTAGAGATATGAAACCCTGTAGCTGCATAACAAATGCAAGGTATGATAGTTTAATTATCTCCTCGTTATTGTAGTATTGCGTCCGGGCTTGATTCCAACATCTACTGAATTAAAAATCCAAATACATCAAGTCCTGTATTTGGATTGAGCAATTATTTGACAACCGTTTCTCATGATAAATAATCTGTCAAACTTTTGATCTATATACGAGTATACTCTACTTTCGGAGCGGACATATTCACACTGTATAGATCTATATATTCTACTTTTGGAGCGGACATCATGATAAAAGAAAAAAATCATATTTAATAGGTTGTACTCTTGACTGTCAAACAGTTTTCATATAACAATCTGTCATCCGTAATGATTGTACACCGTAGTTTAACAATTTACTAAAATAACATAAATACGGGTATCGAATTATCGTCGCTTTAGGATTGGTTTATCGACCAACTGTCAAATATTCAGAAGATGAAAAACAAATCTCATTACATACAAGTAAATATATGAAGATATTTAAGCTATTTTTAAAACGATATAATTGATGTATTATTGAAGAATGGAATGAAATTCAGTATATACGGTTGTGGAAACTATCTAATTAATTAAAAGACGTCTTGCTTTTGATATTCAACAAACTAATCCTCAATTGGCGGTATGTGGAAGTACCTGTTTGAGAAACAAACAATGCAAAATATCAAAATATATAGTATGTATGTAAATACAACCATTTCTAGAGAGATGTTGCCTTTACTTGCTAGGGTGCTAAAGTTGAACATTGTAGTGCAACTGCTGGCATGCTATCAAAAGATATGGCATTGTATCGTCAACCTAAATGACTGTCAAAGAATTTATACCGAATTAACTGTAGGTATGAAGTGAGATGATGGTGAAGTCGAAGAAGATCAATTCTACGTGGTTGATCCACGGTGGAGATTGCCGATATCCGAAAGCAGTTCTTATGAAGCCGTTAGTTTCCCCCATGGCATATGCCGCGAACAATGCATGCGCACCCAGCCCGTTTACAGTGTCCATTGTGAATGGATAAGTTTTCCCACAAGAAAAATCTCACGCTGCTGATTGGCTCGAAGACGGTAACGAACCTGTGGCAGTTTCATTTTAAACCATATAACAGTACACGTTTTGCATGCAGTATGTAACTAAAACTGTATTAAAAATAGAAAATATTCGTGTAAGTCATTATTATAAAACAATTCGGAATACTTTAAAACTATTTCGGTAATTTCCAAAAAAAAAAAAATACATCTTACTCAATGTACTTTTACGTATCTAGAACATAATAACATCTTTTTTCAGTCAGATCATAAAACAAAAACTTAAGATAATAAGATTTTAAATACATTAAAATAGATCAAATTTTATTGCACAGTGTAGACAAAATTATTCAAGTTATATATTTTTATGCGATCTTCTATTTTGTCAAAAGTAATGTGGTGCTGTTTAAGCTGATTGCGATACATGTTGCGGACGATTTTGCAATAGAAACAGCCACAATTTCATTTGTATATTTCTAGGATTCGAGGGTTTCTATGTCCTAATAAACTCTTAAGTACAATTCACAAGATATATTCGACGGCTTTTAGGGCAATTTATTATCCTATGAACTCATACTATAATAATAAATTAGATAGTTTACCACCATATAAAATACCATTAGTGTTAAAAACACAAAAATAAATCCAAAATAGCTTAATAGAACTTGAACTGTAATGATAATATAGATGTTTATGTTGTATTGCTTTAATGGCAAGTGGCTAAGCGTGCAAGTTTCGGTACCAGAGATCGCGAGTTTGAATCTTGCAGCTACACAAAAATAAAATTAATCAATATTATATGATTGACTGTACGACTAATCGCTTAAATCAATAGCTCACAATATACTCTCATGGCCAACAATCTTTCAGATAAGTTTTCGTTCTATGCATATGGATGATGCTACGTTTTATGAGTGAAAATGGTAAAGAAGTTATCTACACTGTCAAAGCTTTTTGGGTATAATTTATATGCAGTTGTATTTTCTTATTAAAGCTTCTTAAAAAAATTCTAAGTTTAATGGATAGACTCAATTTATTCGGAAAAAGAGCTTAATCCATTTGTTGAAATACTTGCAAATGAGCATAATCAGTCACGGTTGTCTGAACCGGAGATTGGCTATCCGTGGGTCGAATTGGTTAACCGGTGTTCGTCAGGAAAGTCGATATCCGAAACAATTTTGCAACTTACAGTGCGCCCAGCGAGACGCTTGCGTTTAATGGCGAGATGATATGCTAATTTAATAAATAATTAAATTGTTGAGAAACGATGTTAAATAGATGTCGGTGTAAGGTAATATTGGCTAACACTTTGAGATACGGAGCTATATTAGCAAAAAATAAATTATAAAATCAAGTATTCGGTTAAAACGAATTAAAGAGTTGGAATTAATAAAGACCTAAGCACCAAATTCATTATCATGAGAAAAACAGATTTAAAAAATAGAAGTAACAATATTTTTTTCGATTTCCAGTAACCTAACCTACTTAATATGTTATCAACAATGTTGTATGAAATGTCAGCGTTTGAAATAATGCATAAGCCTTTATTTAAGAAAGATTTACACACTGTTATAGTTTAATGTTACTTTATGTACTACTCACATAATATCGTCATTTTTAAGTCTCCTTTAATTACGGAATTGTCGTTGGCTTCTAGACTAAAATGATATACTTAACTCAGTTTTGTTTATTAGGCGTTTGATACTATATTTAATTAAAAACTTTAATTGGACATTGAACTAATAAAATAAAGTTTCAATTATGTTGTAAATACTGATGACTTCTGATGCGCATAAAATGCGTCATAGTTTATTAAATACATTTGATAAAGTATTATTGTTAATGAATGCTGTATTCTGCCAAAGAACATATACTTAATGCTTTAAAGGCAATTATCTTCTGATTTATATGAATATACTTTTGTACTACATTTATTTATATAAATTTGGAGAAAAAAGATGCTAAGATTTAAATCTGTGAGACTGAAGCTTAAAACTTCCAACTCTGAAGTGAGCAGTTAATCAGCGGGGGATTAAATATAGCTGTTAATTTATTCATTCTACTACTTTATAATTTAAAATAAAAATATTTTACGCTTGTTTAGCTTGTTTAAAATTTAGGTGGATTTTACTGGGTTAAAATGAGAATAAAAAATAGAGAGGAAAGAATCGGCTATATCCGTTCCATTTTCAAATTCAGCGTCCGCCTTTCAGAATCGACTCGGCGGGAAATCTGCTATTGACGCTCCATTGAAGCGTCTGCGTGAAGTTGGCCGCGATTCGAGCTTCCGGTGGGAAAACAAGATGGCCGGGCGGCGTGTTGCAAGATGGCCGCGAGGAAACCGTGATTTATCTGGCTGGATTGGATTAGTGAGTTGATTAGGCGCCGAAGTTTCGACATTTTTAAATACTACGTTTTGAAATTCGAGTATCGTTGAATGAGCGGCATTAGCAACGAAATTAGACGAACAAATACGTTTAAATTAAACACATTTTGAAATTTTTACATAAATTAAAAATCAGAAAATGTAGATTATGACCTAATTAAAAAATAAAGTTCTGTGCGAAATTTTCATTTCAACAATTCATTACAAGTCATTTAAAAAAAAAAGCGCCTTAAAAATACTATATAAAATATTTAAGTTATATACATTTCGTACCTTAAATGTATTGATAAGAAAATAACGTAAAAATATACGAAAGACCTAACCGCATAATTATCAACATCCATCACCTTGATAACCCATAAAAATAAGCAAATGCGTCTTTTTTAATTATTCTAAATGGAAGTATGTTCCTCTTCAATTACGCACATTTTTCAAAGAAGATTGATATTCTATTTTATACAAAAGTTCGATATCACATATGGTCTTTTCTTACAATATAAAATCAAAACAATTCGAAATGTGTGAATTTTCATCTACAACAGGGATCAACTGAAATATTTTTGTGGGCCAAATAAAATAATGTATGTATTTATGGGTCACACATAGGGAGAATTTCGAACTACTAAGTACAAAAGTAGAAATTATAAACAAAAATTCAGAACGAATGTACGAAAGTAGAAATCTCAAAAAAAAAGATAAGACGAAACCTAAAACAATAAAACGAAAAACCTTCAAATTTTCGTCCTTAATTCCGAAAAAAATGTAAAGAAAGTTGAAAACCTAAAAAGGGCCACACAAAATCTTCGATCGTGGGCCAAGCTTAGGCGTGCCTAATCTACACCATTATTCGCTATCAGAGTTTTTCTTTCCACATCTAATGGCTGCTATTTTCAAATAATTGTTTTGTAAGTCATAATAAAACACAAAAACAGACTTTACATTAAAATAGTTCATATTGTGAAGGTGGACTCACCATTTTCTTATCACGATGTATTATTGTTTTTAAAGATAGAGAGAAATGTAGAAATGATAAATGAATGAACGAAGAATATCGAAAGAGAAAAGTTGAGTTGATGATATTTTATAAATGCTGAAAGACGTTTTTGTTTTAATAACAAAAAATATTTAAAATATCATATTTTATTTGTCACACACATAAATGTTAATACAATTTAGTAAGTAAGCACTAATGAAATTTTCTAATAGTTGCCTTAAACGCGCAGTGAGTCTAGTAAATAATCTGTTCAAAAGATGTATGTTTACATTATATTTTATACAAAACTGAGATAATAATTGTATATTCCATCAAATTCCATATAATAAAGGCACCAAAAGATAAAATCTCATAATAAAATTTGTACTTGTATATCTTTATATGTATTAGAGATTTCAACACTTTATATTTTCGAAATAACTATAAATTACTGAAATTATCGCTTCTATTTCCGCGCCGAAATCGTTATTCTCGAAAAATATAAAATAATTCTAATAAGAATTAAAAAGTTTCTATCAAGTGGATGTATTATGTACAGTACTATTTCTGTTGTATAGTTATTTGAATTTAGGTATACATATTAAATTGTGGCCCAAATCTAAGGTTATATTTCCTCATAGTTATATTGAGAAATATTCAAATGATAGCTAAAATGGAATTTGCATATTATCTCAGAAGATAAAAGATTTTTTCAAATCATTTTATCAGCATAAAAAATCCATTATATCGTATATATTCTTTCAATGATAAATAGATAACAGGCCATTGGCATAATTAAAATAAAATCATAACATAGCACAAAAAAACATGATACCACCATAAATTTGGCATGATAATCAAGTGAACTTTATCACCAATGTCTGTTGCGACACAATGGATTTATTTTACGCGTAATTTGCTGTCTATTTAAAGTTATTATTTTAAAAACACATTTTTTGTCCTTAAACTATCAATCAAATCATAAAAATACATAAATAAATCAATTTAAAACAATATAATATTTTAATAAAATTACGAAAAATTTTCAAGTACGTTCTCACAAAGAGGCTGCAGCAATTGTATATTTCCAGGTTTAAACAAGACCTTAATCTAAAAAATGTATTTCGAAATGTTTTTAATTAAAATTGGTTCGTTAGTGATCTTAAGTAATTTAGGCTTAATTGTTATTTCATTGAAATTTACAAACAATCAAATTAACGTCTTATTAATTAAAAGCTAATATAAATTTTTTAATGTCTAATAGATTGAGATTTAAATAAATATTCATCGAACACCAAACAAGTCAACATTAATAACTATACAAATAGCTTTAACCGTGTTATTTTTCTGTACTAAATTAGTATTATATTGTATATAAAGTTCAACTTTTGTCATTGAAATAATGAAACCCTAATTTATAGTCTTTTGTTATTACAATAGTTGACGTTGTTTATGAATGCTTCAAACTTCTAATTTGTAATGTTCTGAGCACGTGAAATGAAATATAAATAAATGAATGAAATTAATAATGGAAAAAATAACGATAGATATATAGAAATCTACACATTTTGTATGGTTTTAAGTTAACAATGAATCTTTATCGTAACATTTTAGGTTTAATACTGTTGGTTCATTGAATGATACATTTCTTTACAACGTTGACAACGTTATAAATTTTTAATTTAAGACATTTATAACGAAGCATACACATTAGTAGCATAGTATATGTCTCAGAGCTGAAGATTGCAGGCTCGATTCCCACATCAGCCAAATTTAGAGAAAAAAAAAATCAAATAAATCAGCAGGACTGGGTGACCGTTAGGTTGAGCAATAGTCGTAAAAAATATTGTAAAAATACATCTATTTACATTGCGGAGATCCACATACTCCACATTTAGAGCAAAAATCTGACATTTTGTAAATCTATATGCTCGACTTTCGGGTTGAACATGGTTTAAAAACATCATTTTTACAAAAAATGCACACTCAAGTATTACTTTATTAAATGATAAATTAATTTTTAACATATTAAGTACGTTTCAAGACTGTATAATAAAACAGAAAATACACGTGTCTGTCCGTTCAGGGACTGTCCCATACGGTAAACAGCAGCAACGTCAAATTTTCACGTGCCATTTTTAGGTCAAATGTTCTACTTTCAATTTTTAATATCGTCACTGGTGATTAATAAGAAATTAAAAAATGCATGCAGCCAAGTATTAGAATGAATTCCTAATAAAGATAACACAAGTTATTTTTTAAAAAATACGACGTTTAAATAAAAGAATCTGTAATGCTTAAAAAGATAATTTAGTTAAATAAAAATTGATTTTGATGTTTTCCTTATATGTCTAGTAGGTTTCTTATATTTTTTAACCTAAAAAGTGATGGTGATTAATAGTTAAAACACCACAGTTGTGCAATTAAAGCATTCTTTATCTTTCAGCATCATTTAAATCTACATATAAATAATATGATTAACCCAATTGAGTACAAAAAAAACATGTACCGTTACTCAATGAAAAATAACGCAATACAAATGCTTCAAACTCTTACAACCACGGCCATGTGAAAATCTCCATCGGGTCTAGAGCGAAATCACTCCGTTTTCCATTGTTTCAAATTTTTTCCATAGTGCTTCACCCGACTATCGCAAGACTTGCGGATAAGCAGAATTCTTGACACAATGATGCCTTTCGTTAAAACACCTTGAATTGTTCGTTTGCGGTGAAAATACTCATTCATTTGACATGTGGTCTTCGATATCAACTTACTTAATCAACATTTATTTCGGCTTACATTATAATAGACCACAATTTTTTTACATTGCCTGTGAAAGTAGAGCACATGTGTTTATCCAAACAGTGTCAAAATATCAAACTCCAGCAAATGAAACGTACATTTTTTTATATCAATACTTCTCTCTAATATTTCAATATTTTCCCCCAATAACCGAGTGGTTAGTATGCGCGCCTCGCGTATAAGGAATGCGAGTTTAATTTCCACTGCTTTATTTTTAAAATCTGGAAAATGCAGGACATGGTGTCTATTAGGTTGTTAACAACCAATTTTCATGAAAAATTATCAATCAAAACATCTTTTCATATTAAGAAGATACATATTTTTATTTTCTAGGATATCTTCATACTGCATAGATCCATATGCTCGAATTTCGGAGCAAAAATAGCAAAATAAAATTCTTTTATTTACAATTTGTTAACTTTTATCCGAAATGATATTTTTCTCGCAAATTTCCCATTTCAGTATTGTACAAAGTACTGTAAGATGTGATTCGTGTCATAAATAATGATATGAAATCATGAAAATATCAAAAATTCTTTCTCCAATAGTGATATTATATATATGAAAACCCATATACATGCATTTACAAATTTTCCAACGAGAATTAGCTGACAGGCAATTGCTCAATACGTAAGGTATCTAGTCCTGATCCTTTAAATTTAAAAAATCCAACAGCTATGGAAATCAAACCCACAACTAGCTCCAAACTGAATTTTCGGCCACAGACGGGATAATCCACTATTTATTATTAATAATTATGGTAGGAAATAGTCATCTATGAATTTAAAATGTTTTTAGAAACAATTTCCTTCAATTACGTGGAAACAGTACAATTGTATTTAATTAATTATGATCATCAAATTTATATTAATCGTCTATGTGAAATATATAAGAACTGTGGTATATATAACAGGCCAAAATATTTAAATTCCAATTTTTTTCATGTCTAAATATTATAGCTACTAGGAAGACTAATTTAACTTAACAGTTTGGATCAGAGTTTTCGAACGTGTGTGTTTTTATTTTGAAAAAAAAACCTACTTTTTGATAGATTTATTGAAAATCTTTTCTTGCAAAGCTACGTAAATAAACCAAAGCTTTATTTTATAGATACCAATATGGTCAAAAATACTAATTATTTTATCAATCAGTTATGATTTTTCTATTACTTTATGAAGGAGTTAACAATACTTCATCAATCCTATGCTTTGGTCTGCCTAGCATAACTTGAGTATAATGCCATAAATACTCTTCATAAAATAACTCTTTGGGTCGAGTTCATACTTTTAAGAATTCATATAATTATTTAAACGTATTTCATACATAATTCCTAAATGCCAACATCTATTTTTAATCCTTCAAAACATAAGCAATAAAATTGTTTATTACTCATCTTAAAACAAGAAATAAGTAAAATATTTTATTGCAAAGCATAATGTGTTGCAACAAACACCAAACAATTAAAAAGGTATAAAAATTTTAATTTTATTGTAATTTTACGAATAAAAATATATTTTTTTGTTCGTAGCAAATGTCAAGAACAAACTATTAGAAAGGAGTGATTGGCACATTTAAATTAACAATGTATGATTTATTTTATTCAAAAATAATATTACCAACGGCTTGAGTTAAAAAGAGATTAGTTATTATACTTGTAAGTTATACAAGATCCTATAAAAATATATAACTTTATTTCTGTATGAAGTTGGAACATGGGTTTAGATTTTCGTTATCTTCAAAGAGATTGCTTCTGAACGATGTTTCCCTGAGCACTGATATAAATAAGAATGCCAATAACCATACTAATAATTCTGGGGAAAAAATCTTATACAAAATTTGACGCAATGAACTAGCGTATCAATACTTTATCTAAGGGCTTAATTTATTTTTTTACTGATAAAACAAAATAAAGTGTAAGTTAAAATTTGAAAATTTCATATAAAGGAAAATTAACGTGATAAAATATTATTACATATAAATATAATATTAAAATACTATTTTATAGAATTGTTAATAAGTACATTAAGCTTATTCTTTATTTCACTGTCTTAATATTTATAATTAAGCAGAGGTAGTTTTTTGATTTTTCAGTTTCTGTTGTCAGTGTAAACTTAAATATTGCTAGTGTATAAGAAGTATATTATGCAGCTTGAAGATAACGAATGTCTAAAGCTAGAGATAGCGATTAATGACCCACGTGGATTTTTTCAAGTCTACGTATATAATAAAGACATGTTTCAAATTCTAAATTATTTTAAACTTCCATATGTGAGATCACTGTTAGCGACCCGGGTTTCGCATTTCGGCATC
>JAGVSQ010013906.1:0-10860 GCA_022683975.1 Rhyacophila evoluta
CTTCACAATGTGTAGATCCATATGCTCCAAGTTGGGAGCAAACATGGTATATATAATATATATATGTATTTATTTTTTGTAGATATATATATATCCATTGTATATATTATCTCACCAGTAGCGCTTAGGTTGGTGTACGCGTCACGCAATCCGTGGAATGTGAGTTTGATTTTCACATCTGTCGGATTTAAAAAAATTCAAAAATGCAAGACTAGATGCCTATCGGGTTGAGTAATTGTCTGAAAATTCTCGTGTAAAATAATTTATCAAGATGTGCCTTCATCAAGAATATCACATTGCAGAGATCCATATACACCACTTTCGGAATGGATGTCTTCACTCTTCACTTTCGAAGCGAACATAGTATATAAAAAAATATTATGCACTGAAAACGTAATACTCTTTTTCGTCTTATAAGCGTTATACAAAGATTGTTCTGCACTATTTACATTGATTCCATTATATTTAAACCTAAGTTTCAGATTTATATACTATTTTTACGTGATGAGTTTTAAGCATAACTTGACTCTAAAGCGGTGATGACTTGAATGACCCTTACCTGTTACCATCAATTTCACGTCAAACAGTGTGGGAGCGAGCATTTTCCATTATTCCTAACCCAAAGCCTGTACTACTTTGTTCCTTTTCAGCCCTTTGTCTCACTTTGTTTTCCGACGAACCATTATTATTTTTTTATTATTCCGCTTTGCTTTGATTGTTTTTTACAACGAATAAAAAGCTAGCAGAAGCCCACTTAGGCCTTGCTTCAATTGTACTCTCCGGTTAGAGATGAGCAAAAGTAACGATCTCGTTGCTTCAATACAATCTAGCAGTACTATATATAAACATTTTTGAATAACTTGAACAATTTCTTGAAGTATAATGTATTATAATTGTCGAAATTGTCGTAAAATGTATTTAACACAGAGACTCAAACATTAAAACTCGATTATTTCAAAACTCACTTTTTCACTTTAACGTCCCTTGCCAGTCATACGACGATATAAAAAAACTTAAATATGCAGACAACCCTTTCATACCAAATACAGTATTACACTGTTTATTAAACGCAATAACATCAAAATCGACATATTTAGTTATTTTTTAACAACTATAAATTGATTTAATATAACCCGCATTCTTAAAGTAACTAAAATATTATGACTATTTTTCTGAGAATGTCGGTTTTTCAATCATTACGTTATTGTATTCAAAGAGTGATAAACGAGTACAATAAAATAAGTTATTAACTTTTTCAATTGGTTTTTATTTATATTTATTAATTATATTTGTGAATTAATATTCAACGTCGATATTGAAAGGCTAACTATAGCGTATATTCTTTTAGCCAGCACTATACCATTGCGTTGGAGTTAAGACAAAAGCTTTCCGTATTCGTCGAGAGCTTTCGCTGAGAAGGTTCTGATTGTGGGAAACAAACAGCACTTGACTCGGCCAACCGACGTTTGTTTTATGGCTCCGATTAAAAATGCTGAAGTTGAAAGCACGCTTGTTATGAGGTCTGTGTTTAACAAGTGATTTTAACTTGCAATCGTTTGAGTTTTTGAATGCGTCAGCAATGGAGTCAAAAGAATGAAATCGTTAATTAAAATTATTAGTAAATTATTCACCAACAATATTAAAACACGTTAAAATATGGTTTTTCTATGTTTATCAACTTTTTTATGTCATAAGTCGAGTTAACGATTGTTATGATGGCATCATCAACTTAACCTAGCTGTTTACACATTTTCTTACAAAAACCGCGTATAAAATAAACTTTTGTACTAAATCTACTAATTTTCGATAATTTTTATAATCCCTATTTTAGTTTTTAACTTAACTTTAATAATGTATACATATAAGAGACTTGGTACCATCTAACTACTAGTTATATATCATTTGCGTATTATCTAAATTAATTAAACTATTGAATATTCTTTAATATACATACGAGTGCACTCGCAATATGACCTAATCATCAATCAACTTATCCCCTACAAAACAGCCGATTTGCTTAATATGTGATGTGGCGCACCGGTATTGTAAATGTTAAGTATACTTTAATAATAATTATTAAAAACGTATCAGTTTTTTAATCTACATTATTTTTATGAAGGAGAGTGTAAGATAAATTTAAAAATTTGTCAATGTATCTAGAATTTTTAGTAAAGTATGTAAATGTAATAGTTTATAAAATTTATTTTTAGGTTTATAAATACAGTATATAAAAACAACGCTTTCAATAGATACAATTTCAATTGTCAACTAAAACAATCGAAGAGAAAATATCACAAACGATTCTATATCATAGAAAGATAGATGCTTTCACTACAAAGCTTTCGTTGTAGGCCATTAGAGTATATTTCCGGTATAGCGCCATTCAAACTGATCCTTATAAACAAACGACCGGAACTCTACCACTACTCAGCAGGGCTGTTATTATTATAAATGACGCAGGATGAGAGATGTTATAAAAAAATATTAATTAAACTCACTTCATTCTTAGATAAATGAATATTACAACAACTGTATGTGTATTATAGTCTTAAACTATAAAAATATTTAATGAAATTATATTATATAATACTTATCAAGAAGTTAAATTAAAGTATCTGGTGCAAAAAATGAAACAATTTTCATGTGTAAAATTTTATTTTTATTGCTTTTAATGTAAACTTATATTTTCAGAGAGTCTGTTTTAAATATGTAACTGTGTTATAACTTTATCATTTATAAAAATAAAAGGATTACATGACACTTGTCGCATTGTTTTCACAGCTACAATATGCAATATTATATTTATTGTCTAGAATAGAATTAAATAAATTTTAATCTTATTTTACTGCATTCGTTTTTCTATTAAATCGAAGTAATACAATGTTGCTTTTCATACAATTTTTTTAAAACAAATATAATAGATTACTTAACTACAGCTTAAAAAATATTGTTTTAGATATATTATGGTAACACTTTCTAATCACTGCATATGTAATTCCCTATTAATATGTTTCATACTCAATATAATATCATTTAATTCAATACATTTACAACTTCATCAAAGATCACCTCGTGTAAATTCTTCTATGTATTCCAGTAGAGCTTCGGGTCCATTTTTCAATTATTAATACTTAATTAAGCAACTACAATAGATCGAAAGCTTTATCAGTGACGGAGATATTTTGATCTCATCTGTTGTTATATTTATATGTCATGAAATCTATAGAACATTATTTTAAGCCAGTCTAAACAAAGATACATAGCATTCATATCATACAGTTTATTCAACAGCTTTAAATAATTTTTATTCTCATTTTTTAATTATATTTTACATCAGACATATTTATATAACCTATTTTAGATCGTCTTTTTAAATATGGAATAAACTTCTACAATATATAATGTTAGAAACAAAGTTTTCGTTTTACCATTTGATCAACTGCGTTAATATATTTTTTTTTTCATTCGTTTTCGATGCTTAAATTTTTATCGTTTTTAAAATTCGTAATATAACTTTTTTTAAGTCATTTAATATCTTATCTTAACAGCGTTTATTCACGTCTTTGATAATATAATATAAAATGGTAAATATAATAACGTATGATTATTTTATCTAACGTCAGCCACACCACTGAGTTTCCATTTTTTATCCCTTGTGTCAAAAGAGTGTCTATTGCCATTTTTTGGTGTTGCTACAAAACAAAGAATCAACACCGTCATCCGGTGGTCGTTTATAACCAGTAAACATTTTCGGGGAAGTTTTTTTCATCCCTTATTCTCGTCAATTTTTTCAAATTTTATTCTTTGGTGGCGGTTAAGTGACGCGGAAAAATAACGTATGTTTAAAAAGTGGAGGAAAACTACACCCTGGAAAATGTGTGGGGATATGATTTCTTTCTTTTTTGTGCCCTCTTTTGTACGGGAAGTTTTATCGCATTTCTGCTGCTAAATTAAAAATGTATCAAATTTTGCATCGTCACGAGTGATGTAATTATTCACTGATCTTTAGTAGGAATAATATGCGACAGGATAATACATCAAAGAGCATTCACTAAATATTAACATTTTTATTAACTTGTCGAAATTTCAAATTAAAAAAAAATACTTGTAACTATTACTTATGAATTACAAAAGCTCTAATAATACAAGACAAACAAATAATTATTTTATAAATTTATGTAATGCATTGAGAATTTTTCAAATTGAACAAACAGTACATTACTTTAAAAGATATTACACAAAACGTTTAAGAAAACGATCAAAAGTCCAAGAAAATTAAAACCAGTTTTATAAATTGATGACATAACCTAAATTACTATAAAAAATAACTTTATTGTTATTAATATTGCTAACTATGTATTGTGTATATAATACTATACATGCCATTACTGTATTATATACTTGAAGTAAGTACCGATGATTTAAAGATTCAACCGTTTAAAAATTAGTATAATGTGAGTTAATCTAGTGTAAAACAAATCTTTTGTTTTATACTTATTGTAGACTAAAGAATGACTGAACCATCTACAACAGCAATATTACGCGCAGAATCTGTTTCATGAATATCTAAAATACAAATACATTTATTGCAGAATTATCATAACAAATAAATCTTCCTGTCACAAACAATTCGAATCAATCATAAAAATACACCGGAGAGAAAAATACGCATTCGCTTGCAAAGAAAAATCTAAATACAAAATAGATTCCCATGTCTATAAATCATTGTTCTTATATCAGTCAGTTTTATTGCTTCCGTCAACTGAAAAGTGTGGCTTCAACAAGTTCCGACGTGAAGAAATATGAGGAAAAAATATATCTCCAGCGTTTGCGGAGAGAAAAATGAATATATGGATATGTGAAACGCATCGATATGTTTCAATGTATTTGTGTTCAAAAAGGGATTTCCAACATTTTTGTTTTAGCATTAGATTTATAAATGTTTTTATAAGAGAGATAATAACAAATAATACATAAAACAACGTTTATATCGGAGGACAGTACATTTATTGGCGCTTCATACATTGAGTATATACTGAGAGGTCTTTTTAACAAAATGTAATAAAAATAAATCATTGATTTACTTTTGTAAATTTTGCAGAAGATGTAATATGTGTTTTTTTTTGTCTTTTGTAAATAATCATTAATAATATAATTTATAATTTATATCAACTATGGTTCTGCCAAGCTTTCTCAATACTCAATTGGAACCTTTTTCTGTCACTATTTCGTCATATTATATTCTGATATAACAATAAGTTTGACTCATAATCATTTATACGTCCATTTTCAACACAATACATTTCCAATAAAGTGGATATCAGGAGCTTTAAGCTGGCCTTTCTGGTATTTGAAAAATCTGCAAATGATTAGAAACAACCGTGAGTGGTTGGCATCATATATTTATTGCAAAATCATTATAGGTTATTGCAAAAATCAAGCTTCCAAAAACTAAACTAAAAAAGTTCCTCAGACCAGAATTATTATCTCTTTTATATATTTAATATAAGTTCTAGTAAAAACTCGTAAAAATAAAAAAAAAATGCTACCATATTAATCCAGAGATTATTATGTATCCATGCGTGACAATCACTGACATGTCAAACATATAACATGTAAGGGAAGTTTTCTCCGGTAACACCCTCCTTGTTGTCAATAAGTTTTGTTGTGATACCCCCCGCTGGGAAAACTATTGCGGCCTATTTGGTCCCCGCTTCCCTTCGCTCTTTCGTACCCCACCTATAACTAATTGAGTTGGATTGTTGTTGCTACAAACAAAATAACATAACCGTGCTAGAAAAGGTTTCGCCATCACACATTGGAAATAATATACAAATAATTGGATGGTTTTCTAAGAAAAAAAAATTCGCGATAGGCAAAAAGATTCTCTGTTTAGAAAATTTAACTGTTATAAAACGTAAAATCAACCAAATTTATGACAGTAAGTTCAATTAAATATATATTTATTAAAAACCTCTTCTTTTTTTTGTTATCATGTATAATATATTGTTGTATGATATTAAAGAAATGGATTATTAAATTACATGATACAACAATATAAGCTTGTTATAAAAAGTCAAGTTTACTTTAATTATTTGCAGCTGAAACATACATAAATGTGCCTATTAAAATATGTCATTACACATTTATGTTATGATGTTTACTCGAAACAATGCGTTGATTTATAGTAAATACACATTAGTTTTAATTTTTTTTCACTATTTGACGACGTACTATGAATTTACAAGGCTTATTTTTAACTTGATCAAAATCTGAATGATCAAATTCCTATATGAAACATTAGGTGCATATTCATAGATTTATTGTATTTATTTCATTTTCTTAATTAATTTTCAATATACGATGGTGTAGATAGAAAATTATATTCATTTTTATATTAAAAATGTCTCAATTACATACCCTTCGATTCATAATATCAGTTTATAGAGTGTAGAGTATTCCTTCATACTATTAGATAAAAACTTATTTAAATTTTATTTTATTTAATTACTTCCAGGTTGATTCAAACTGCAAATTTATAAATCTCAATCCGATTTGCAAGATGAGATTAGGAAAGTGTTCAACATCATAACAATAATTAAACGATATTTGATCATATTGAAAATTGCAAGCTTCGCTGAACAATAGGGGATATGGTTTTGTACGTGAGACATACACTGAAAGTTTTTAGAGCCGTAGAGTTTTTCATAAGCTTAAAATTATATTTTAAGAACTTGTAACACACAACCAATATTCTTTTATCGACTCCAGAAACGTATTTCTTATCCTAAGTCAATAATTTAATAACTAGCATTACACTGTAATATATTTTCGTTTGGTCATTGCCAAGGCTCAGTAACTCGGGATGGATATTTGAGTAAGAAGTAACTATTATTTACTGATAAATGACGTCAAAAACAGGTTTTCACACATTTTTGAGATAGGAAGTTTCGCCAGTAAGCGGACATTTATTTGCGTTTTTGAGGCGTATATCAAGTACTATTTATTGAGATATGTTTACTTACAGTTATAAATATTGCTTGGAAGGAAATACAAAAACTGACGTTTTGGAAAAAAGCTCTCTAAAAAAAACTTCAAGTTATTAAAAATATTACATTCATATATTTTAGTTATCATCACTAATCAGCAATTTCTGAAGCTAGTTTTAAAACGCTTTAAGCTCCTTTTAAATACGTATTTTTAATTTTATATAATCATTATTTTTAGTTATTTAATTAACATAATATGATTTTTCAATGCAAGTTCTTTATTAATTTCAGTTTTTAATTTTTGGAGATCATATGTAAAGATATGAATCAATATTTTATCGTGCACAATAAGCAATAAATTAATAGTAAAAGTGATGAGACTTTAAGCAACGCTTATCCTTGCGTTTATAGCCAGATAGTAATAGAGCATAAGGGTTGAAACTACCCCGCGTGACGGCGTAATAATTTCCTTATTTCATCTGTGTTAGGGGTCGCTGCAATCTGTTTTAGTCTGGTTCCTCACACGTGATAAAATTAATGCATGGAAGATGAGTGAGTACTCAGCGATTCGTTTGCGCATGCTTAACACGAAGATCTAACTATTCATCGAATTCGCAACTATATTAGTTTGGCAAATATAGTTCCCCATTCCTTGACAAATTTATAGATTGATTTTTTCTATTAATTGTCATAACTGTGGCTGGATTCGTTAACGTACAAAGCTGTTAATCGCTCCACACTAAAACTCGTATATTCAAAGCCATGGTCTTCATATACGATACCACTGTTTTTTAAATTAAATTAAATTGTACGATCAGCTGACTCACAGACCTTTTTGGTGATCTATAGATGAGGCTTAAATATAGATAACTATTTATTTTGTATCTATTTGTCAGCATTAATTTTATATTATAATTATAATGTACTGCTCAAAAAGACCTTACCATTTTTGCTTAAAACTTTTCAATTCGCCACTACACTGCAACTTTTTTATGAATATAATTTATTTACAATACGTACCATCATGTTCAGTTATAAACACGAGTCATTTAAAGTTTAAGACGTTTCATGTATTGTATTACTAAATATTGGGTACAAAATTATATAAAACTAATTATTATGTATATATGTTATAGTTGCAAAGAACTAAGTAATAATGTTGTATACCCACATATTCTACCATCGTTTTAAAATGCGTTTTATCATTTTGTGTTTTTTAAAAACTTACATGTCAAAAAATCTCCCGCTCTTTGAATCAGATACGATATGAAAGCCCCTGTGCGATTTTTTCAGGGGTAGTGAAAATTTTTGTGTTTGAAAAGATTTCACGAGTCATGCTGGAGCAGGGATGACAAACAGGGGAGACAGATTACGTAAACTAACAATGTCGGTTATGCGCAACCCAAAATCTTTACATTAATACTGAATAAAATTTTAACTTCTAACTCAATACTTCATAAGCAGTATAATATTTCGTAATCATGACAAATCGTATACTATTTTGTTGTTTCTAATACAATATTTAGTTTTTCAGTCAAATGTTAGCAGTAAGTTTACACTATCCTTGGTGCTAATCTTATTTTAAAAATCACTTGCTAGAATTGACTTCAATATTAATTCATAGATACGAAATTTGTTTTATGGAAATGATAAAATATATTAGATTCTGTTAGATAAAATATTATCGTCAAACTGAACTCAACGTTCAAGTTGTATTGTGATAAATTTTTCATGTGATAATTATATGTATATAACAAGTATTAGATCAATGTAAAAAATGGTCCAAGAGCTTTCTATTAAGCACAATTGAATGTACACGTCTCCGAGGTAGAAAAGGTAGAAGGTAGAACAATGGGTAGAATTGGATAATTTTTATTTAAATTATTTGTTTAAAATGCTGAAAGTAATACAATTTTACAAGTGTAATAGTAGAAAGTAAAAGTAAATGTTAATACTATGGAGTCTACTAGAAAATTAAGATAGATGTTGTTATTTTAGAAATTTATTAAACATTATCCACCTGAACTCATTCTCACTTGGGTGAAAGATATCAATACCGAAGCCGTTTTAAGACCGGCCAAGATCTACTGAGGACTTTAAAATAGAATCATTCTGATTTTTTAAATTGAATTGTTTTATAATACAAATACTAGTTGGACATCACTAATCCAGGGAGTGAAAATCCGTGGTTTTATCTGGGGACGCCCCGCCGCATTGTGATTGAAGGCGTTAAGTGTCGTGTGAACACAATAAATTGCAAACTCGTTGTTTCCTATGAATAAAGCACTGTACCATAAAATGTAATGTTGCCAGTCATTCAGATTTAAAATAGGATGAGCCGGTGGCTGGTGTCACGCCATATGGAATCTTTGTATTTGATGATAAAACGACGGGGAATATTTTGCCAACGTAATTTTATACTAAGTGTATATTTTTTGATTGTCCCATTCGTTATTGACAATTCGTCGTCTAATATTTCTTTTACTCCATAAACCCGACTTTTATTTCCTAGGAAAGCTTTAAGATTCTTTTAACACATTGTTATAAAACGTTAAACTTAATTTTTTAAATAAATTATCTTCTTAAATACATCTTTCACACTCAGTCTAGGCCAATTTTAACATTCTTTGTTTCATTATTTACTTATCTCTACACTTACTTACTGAAATAATGTTATTATAGAATGTATTAAATCATTTGGAAGTACTCACGATGAAGTCCATATAAGAAAATATAGTAACTTTTTAATTTGTTTTATATGTATGAAAGCTGTTATATAGTAAATTAGAACGGTGTAATTAATATAAGTATACATAAACCATGGTTTATACAGAAATCAGAATCTGTTCAGACATGAAAAAAAAAGTATTTTATCCCAGTTATATAAAATTTGGCTTAGTGGTCAACTTGCAATTTTCTCCACATTCCAAACATATATGACTTATTTATATTTTCTTAAGCTTTATACCTAGATGATGAAAAGAAAGTGAGACAGTGATAATTAGGTATTACTGTTTTAACAATTATTGTTGTTTTATTATTCAATATCAGGTTGTTAAGGTATTTTATAATCTAATGTTTAAGCTGGCTAATTCAAATAAATACACATTGTGCGTATTGAAAATAAAATGTTTCTTAACCTTACAAAAAAGCTTTTTTTATTATTCAGTCGAACCAGTCGGGCCCTAGGAAGTGAATTGAAAAAATGCTTTATCAAATCAATTTCGCTCCGTAAATGTTCAGTTAATAAAGTGTAATCACGCGTAAACACTCGGATTCCATGTAAATCGTAAAACATCGATTATTGAATCAAACGCATTCATTGTTGCGTCTAATGAACTGAAAAAATCATTAGGATTCAAAGCCTACTTTCCTATATAGCCATGGAGGTAACACAATAATATTACATGAAAAATCTACACGAGAGAAAAAACTTAATATTTTTATTACATAAATAAAATTGAGCTTTTGGATAGAAATTACAAAAACTTTAATGGATATTCATTTTAACATTTGTTAAGTATCAAGTTATTTGTTTACAGTATTTTAAAATATTTTTCGTCTTCGAATACATTCCTTTACGACCTTCAAGATATACAGAAAAGAAATTTTTATCGTATTCATATTGCAGGTGTTTTTATAATTCTTACGGTAAAAAAGCTAACTTTGATTTTATGCTTTGTCCCAAAATCAATAGCTTTTTGCTTAGCCCTTGATACATGATATAGCAAGACCTAACACCCTTCTTATTATTATACACGGATATTTTTTGGAGGCATATTTAATTAAGTGGATGAAAGTAGATTCCTGATTGAGATAAGAATTGCATATTATTAAACTGAACACTGTCGTAGAATTCACCAAATAGAAC